>JXWZ01010397.1:0-23305 GCA_000956215.1 Anopheles farauti No. 4
AGGGGCAGCTTGATGTCATTCTCCATGAGCAGTTGAACGATGGAGGAAAAGTCCAGCTTCATCTTGGACGCGATGCACCGCGAGCACGGGAGTAGGATGAACGTTTTCGAGGCACCGGGACGGAACACGAGCTTCGCGGCGAGCGTGATTGCGTCGAAGATGTCCTCGTTTGTACCGTTGCCGATTGTGACGTGCTCAAGGAATGGCTGTAAGCGATCGTGCGTCTGGAAGACACTGTCACCGACGACGACACTGTGTGCCCGATCGAAGGGGGCAGCACCACCGAATGCAACCACACCGTACCGTACGTCAGGGATGTTAAGTTCCTGAAGTTCGCGCGTAATACCGTCCACCAGCAGGTTGATGCTCTTCGTCTGCACAAAGCGTTCGTTGCAGGGTTTTGCCTCCACGATGAACACGACATCCGCCGCTTTCGGGACGTCATCGTCACGCAGAGGAATAAAGCTTCCCTCAGGTACATGCGTTCCGTTCATAAGAGAGCAGCTAAAAGCGAAAAAAAAATGAAACGTCACATTACAGCAAGCCACGAAAATGAAACGTCACCATAGCAACATTGACACTGACCTAATGCAACTATCCGGCACACGCAGCAACGTATCCTCGATCGAACACGCCTGAATGTAGGCAAGAGCTGCCGTACATGCCCCACGATCGGTCGGACTTCCATCCGATGACGTCTGCAAATGGTTACCCAGATCCAGACACATCTCATAGAAAGGTGTGACGTCAACCACCGGGAAGCAGGACGCAAAGTACGATAACTTATACCGGAAGAAAGAATCGCATAGCTGACTCAGCTCATTCGATGCCCCGTAGAAATTGCTCGTATGATTGGTCGTCGTAATGGATGCAGAGCATCCAGGCAGCGCCCAACTGTTCAGGAATTCATCATCCGTTTTGCTGTACTTATTAATGGCCGTGGTGCGATCGTCAAACGGTTCGTTGTTCATCGTACCGAGCAAACCGGCCACCTTTCCGAAGTACCAACCGTTCAGTTCGAGCCAGCAGAGATGATAGCGGAGGCTACAACCGAGCCGGAAACCACGCTGGGACTGCACGTACAGCATGTCCGACTCACGGTAGACCACAGTTTCCGTGCCGATTAGTGCTGGTAGCGCTGTTGCCTCCTTGTTGTTGATCTTCACCGACTATTGGGACGGAAAATGTGATAGAAACATACAGGATTAGTAAGAAGGTAAGCCATTTTTTGACACCACATAAAAGAATCAAAATCTTACAATATCAAATACATCGATCGTTAACGTATTATCGTCCGTGAGCAGTGTGATCTTCCGCGAATGGTGTCCACCCTCAAGAATCTATAAAAAAAAACACCAATTCGTTTAGTTCCAGCTATCACAAAAAATCTTATAACTTGAGCTCTTTACCGATGGTTCTAACAGCAGCGTAAACGAGCGGTTATGATAATCGTGCGCCAACAGATAGCGACACTCGTTCGTGACGCTGTCCTTCTGCAACCCGCTCAGCTCCATCGACACGAACCGCTTGTCGAACGACATGTAGTGCCGAGAGCCGATCAACAACGCCACGCTCTCGAACGGTGGCAACCACATCTGCGGATCGGCGAACGGGCAGATATCGTTGTACAGCGTCCAGAGTGTCGTGTTGCTGCCCGCAAACAAATCCTGTATATCGCTGATGTACTTAAACTCCGGTATCTCCTCAAACTTGGGCGTTTCGTTGAATGCGTGCCACGACATCGGTAGCTTCTGCTCCAGCTCCATAATGCCGTGGTCGGGATCGAAGATGAATTTCGTTTTTGCCTCGCGGTAGTGGTTTTCGGCCTGCAGCGCCGTTTGTGCGATGTGCGACAGTTTGTTGCGCAGGATGACCCACATCTGGTGCAACCGACGCTCGACCTGGAACTCTTCCGCCAACCATTCCACCTTCGACCGTACCTCCTCGTACCGTTGGATGAAGAACTGTACGTACTCGATCTTGCGCAGCTGCTTTATCTCATCGACCAACTCCATCACCACCTGGTGGAATTCACGACCGAACGGCACGATTTGGAAGTATTTTTCGCGCAAAAACCGGTACGAGACGGACGAGTACTTTTTCACGTTCGTAAAGACATCGTTCGTCACGAGGTCCTTGTACAGCATGTCCAAATCCTGGGTGAAGTTTGTGACCGTGTTGAAGTACGGAGAGTCGGCCAACTCTTGCGTTTTGTTGTACAGGAAGGCTGTTGAGCAAATTTTACGGTACATTGTTAGTAAACATCTTTCGTTGTGACAACATGCACTTAGCTAAGCACTTACTAAATATTTCATTTCCAACAAACCAGCCGAGTGATTCACCATAATGCGCTAGACGAATGATCGTTGGTTCTATGTTCTGCAGCATCCGGTGCCAGAATGTTGTTGCCATGTTCGTAACCTTTTCCCAAATATCTTGAATGTTCTGTGGAGTAAAGATTTAGCAACAAACCCATTAACTTTCAAAATCATCTCAGCAGGCCAGATTGAAACACACACCTTAATAAACTGAAGATGAATTTCCTTGACGAACTTATCGTAGCGTTCTAGCGAGTCTTCCAGCGTCGAAGACAGGTAGCGCATGGCGTCGCCTTGGAAGACGCTTCCCACGACATCGATAAACTTCTGGTACGATTGCCTCACGCGCTCCAGCAGCCAAGCAATCGACTTACCCAACGCTTGACCCGATTCACCCATCACCTGCCACAGCTCGGTCAGAATTTTCGGCAACGACGTTATCTTGTTCCTGATCGCTAGCTCGTCCAGTACCGTGATGGTGAAGTTGATGGCCGAACGAATGTAAAAATCGTCCGCCACGTACGAAGCGTTTAGGAAGTTGTGCAAATCTTCCAGATCGTTCTGCAGCACGCTCAGGCCAGCGAGATCCTCCAGCAAACCCTCAACATACGGAAGTGAAGCCTCGTAAATGCCCGTCGTCGAGTCCTTCGTCTCCAGGTACACGTGCTTAATCCAGAACTCGGTGTACTCGAGGAACGAACGATGCATGCGGTTGAAGTAATCCTTCACCCAGTCCTGCAAATCGGTTTTGATTTGGGGACGCCACAGCATGTGGGCGGTAATCAACCGGGAGTGATTCATCTTCAGATAGTACGTCACATCCACCTCGCGCGCGTTGTCATAGTCACGCCAGAAGTCGAAGTAGGCGCTACGCGAATCGGGAATAACGCCGTACATGTACACATTTTCCGACCCGTCCGGCGTGACGTTGATCTTCATCTGTACCAGCCGGTCGTCGATGTTCAGATAGAAGAATCCGGTCGCGTCCACCTCCGTTCCGTCGAGCAGCGTTCCATTGACCATGTACGTCGGATATGCTCCGGCCGCCTTCGTCCAGATGCGATACTTACTTTGCGATGTGATACGCTATTTTTGATAATGAAAATTATGAAAGATTTAAGTAATATTTTGCACACCCGCGTCCAACTCTATCCATACCTCGTAATGCAGTTCCTTCTGGAGCACATTCAGCGAACCCAACACGTGGCCATACATTTGCGATAAGTACGCGCGTTTGTAGTGTGAATTAGAACTGACGCCATACAGACCATGTCTCAGACCGATCGAACCGATCGAGTCCAGGTCCAGATCGGATGCTTCGTGCTGGCTAAACAGATGGTACGAATAGTTCCAGTACCCAACGATCGGTCGAAGATCGTTCAAGTTGAAACCCATCGCCAGCAGGTGCTCATCGTCATCGTTGTACCGCAGTTCCAATTTCGAGCCAAACCAATGCTTCGGATCGGTGTAGTACTTCGCGTCCAACGTCACATCCTGCTGGAAGCTGGGATGACCTAGAGCAACACGAACCCGTTGGCCACTAGTCGTGGTGTTCGCCAGATCGCGCCACTCAACACCACCCCGTACCGTGCGCTGTTTTAGCAGTTCACCATCGTCCTCGCTATTGGTTCGGTTCGGGCTGTACGAAACCGTAATGTCCGAATCGAACGCACGCTCCGTGTACGAGTACCACCCGTCGGCGGATATGTTACGCTTCGGGTACGATATTTGCAGCGTAAAGTTCTGCGACTCCATATCATCGCGCGAACGGTTGATGAGCTGAAAGTCGTACGCGATCCACACGGTGGGTGAGAGCCGTAGCTTGGACTTCCTTTTCTTCACGTTGTTTTCCTGTTCGAAATCGGCCGTCAGCTCAACGGTGCGGTTCGGGTGGATCGCCTTTACGAGATATTCCCGGCCCGTTTCCTTGCTGAGCACGTGCAGCTCGCCGGTAATGTTGAAGTTCTTCTGATTGCGCAACTGGAATACCTCGGCCCGTTTGATGTCCTACGGCAGAAGAAGGATACAGATAAGCGTAATCAACGTACTCGTTCAAATCCCCTTGCTCAGAATCTTACCAAAGACCGAACGTCTGCATCTAACGCGTTCAAGGAGTGTACGTAATGTACTCCCACAGGCATGTAGTTATTTTCGAGCGTAACATCGATCGTTTCCTTATCAAATCCAGCTCTGCGAAAAAGACGATCAAAGTTTAACATAGCTCAAACAAAACGTAACTGTTTCACGAAACCTTACTTAGATTCTTCCTTCGATGTGTACTGGCCACTAAGCACCTTCTCGCTATTATAGTCCACCTCAGCATGCCCCGTCGTAATCGCTGGCCGCTGCGCTAAGCCATACTTTACCTCCGCGTAGTGCCGTGTTTGCAGCGGAACCTCAATCTTGATCGTGCCCTGTTGCTCCCGGTCCTGGTTGTGGTTACGGTAGGTTGCCTTCGCATCGAACACGGCACTCGATTCCGGCCAGGTTCCCTTCAGATACCGTATCGATTCCAGCGGCGATTCGATGAACTCTAGCTGTCCGTGAATCCACGTCACATTCAGGAACGGTGTCGTGCAGTTGAAATCTCCCTTCATGTTGGTCAGATTGTTGAAAGCCACATTGGCGCTAGCCACCTTCGTCGAGGATGGTATCGAGAAGTTTCCACTGCGGAAAGAAGGGTTAAGACGTTGTCATGAGTGCAAATCTTTCCCCACCGAAAGGTCGCAGAAACATGAACCCACCTTACGAGATACAGCGAATCAATGAGATCGTACGTTCCGTGAGCTTCAAATGCATCCTCCAAATACCATGGTCCACGTAGCCGTGCGTTCAGCTCACGCCGATCTCCGTTGCGGTAAACGTTCAAGCTGGACAGGATACGTTGCTTGCGCACGTCCGGACCCCAATCGAAGCGGACCAGCGCCCGCGTATCCCCTTTATCGCTATACTCCGTGAGGTACGCGTAACGTTTGCGACTTTCATCCGTTTCGTAAGACGTTTCGAAGTTGAACGTCTTCACCGGCTCAATGAAGGGTAGATTGCCAACCATGGCGAGCGCCAGCGTGTGTACATCACCCACGGGCTTCGGCAGACGTACCTTCAGAACTGCCGATAAATCCCGCAGCGATATGAAGTCCACGGAAGCATTGGCATCAAAGCTGGGGTTGATAAAGTGAGATATTATTACACAACTTCCATAACCCACTCCAGAAATTGCACATAAATACTTACATCCAGATATTGTTCAGATTCAAATCACCACCGACGGTGAAGTTGTGATTGTTTTCCAAATCCGGACTCACATATCGTACGCCCGTTCGGAAGTAACGCTCCACAGAGTTGCGCACCACGCGGTTCTCCAATGCAAACTGCATGTTCGACTCCAGTGCCCAGTTCCATAGGCAGCTGGCAGCACCCGACACATCCCTGATGCCGTACGTTGCCACCACCGACCCAGAGATTGGCTGCACATCAAACACCATCTCGATGTCCGCCCGGTCGATACCGTACTGGGCCCACGGTGAGCGTAGATTAAACTTACCGAGCGCTTTCCCATTCTCCTGCGGGTTAATGCCGATGTTGAAATCGACCGCCCGCAGACTCGGTTCGGATGATTCCACCCCTAGCTTTACGAACCAATCGGACATTGCCAACAGCTTAAAGTTACCATCGAGCTTGATCAACTTAGCACCGCTCTCGAGCTGCAGATTAACTTCCGTTGCGTCCGATTGCTTTCCGCAGCGATAGCGAATCGAACCTACCGATCCGTCCGGTCCCAGCGGTTGGAACGCCAGTTCCGCCCGGTACGGAATGTCATCGACAATCGTTGCGTCACCCTCGAGCTGGAACACGTACTCGTTGCGGTACAACTGCCCGGACACGATGTATTCACTGCCGCGTCGATGTTGCAGCCGTCCGTGGATGGAGAGGTTCTTGTACTCCACCATCGGTACGCTCAGATCGATGGTGAACATTTCACGGTTACGTTCCGCTTTCGCTCGAATTTCCTCCACCGCACCGTTCTTATCATGGAATTTCACATTCCAGAGCGCTTTCGGCAGTGGCGATCGCGTGATGAGGAAGTCCGTATCGATGAGATTGATCGGTAAGAAGTTCGACTGATACTTTCCTGCGCCGTTGATATAATGAGGCTGTGCGAAGGACCAGCTACCGTCCAAGCGGAACTGCAAAGCAAAAATAAACACAAATCTTGTTTTTTGAAACCCCAAAATCCATCACGTAATCTGCATACATACGTTGCTATACGTTGCACCATCGTTCACCATGAAACCCATGTCCATGGAGTTTTCCGTATTGGAGAAGTCTTGCTTGTAAAACACGCGACACGCATAGTACGGCATTAGCGGCGCACGCACCCAAACGCTCATGAATGTATCGATAAACTGATCCTCACTCTGTGGAATGTAAACATTAGCATGCATTACCTACAAGAAAGCGCGCGTCCGCTCAACAATCGGCTTACCTCAAACGACAAAGCCAACGACGCATCGGTCGTCAGCGTTTTGGCGGTCAAATTGCCCCTGTAGCTGTGGTCCTCCAGCTCGAGCGATCCGTTCAGAAACACCTTCTGCAGATTCCGCATCGGTGTCATCAAATCTACCAGCGCCTGGTGTTTGTGCACTTCCGCCTCATCTAGGTTGTACTTGTAGTTCACATGGAACCCGGTGTTGACCCACTCGGACCGGTTGTTAAATTTCACGTTCATCCCGACGGTAATGTCCGTCGTTTGGAGGGCACTTTTCAGCACAAAATCGGACGTGATCTCTTTCGCCACCGGGAACGGCGTTTTAAGCCGCAAGCTGTTCTGCATGTTCAGGAAATGCTTCAGGTAGAAGCGATCGCGTACGTCAATTTCACCCTGCGGTAGTTTCACCTTGCCGATCGCGTGGTACTGCGACTTGTACTCCGACAGCTCCAGCGTACCCTCGATCGTTGGCCACACGATCGTGTACAGTTCGATATCGCCAATGAAGCTGAGCAGATTCTGCTCATCCTCATCATCTTCGAAATCTTCGTAATCTTCGTCATCTTCTATGATATTCCACAGGTCTTCCTCCACCATCGACGATGCCGTCTGCGGGAGCAGCTGTCGTATGAGCTTCGGTTTCGGTTTCGAGACCGCCTTCAGCCCCAGCTTGTACTCGGAGAACTTGCCCGACAGCTCCACGTCCACGTACTCGGGCCGCTCGCTGTTGAGCACCAGCTTCGCGATCAATGCACTCTCCTCGAACTTCTGCAGCGGCGTGTAGATACGGTACGAGTACTCAAAGTCCTTCAAATGTGCCTTCCGCCAGACACCGGTACAGCCCAGCACCATGTTGTTCATGCCGACACGGAAATCGATATTGTCCACCTGCAGCTTACCTCGCACGATCACCTTCTCCAGGTCTTTCAGCGGTGTCGCGAGATGGAACTTGATGTCAAAGTTTTGGGATGACTCGACCGCGTACAGCACCTCCACGCCGAGCGCACTCTTTGGTGTGATCACTTCCGCCACCAGATGCCGATCCTTCTCGCTCACCCCGAACCGCCCATTGATGTTGCGATAGTTGACGTTCGAGGAGGTGATGTTCGCCGTCAGCATACAGTCGACCAGATTGCGCACGTGCCCCTCCACCACCATCTCGTACTTCTTGTCGTCGAGATGCAAATCGGCTGCCCCGGTGAGGGCACGGTTTTCACTGAATGAAACCTTTGCCACCAGCGCGCCCGTCTTGTACCCCTCGAAGGGGCTGATCAATTTCAGCGAACCGGTCACGTTGCGATGTCGTCGATCCGCATCGTACTGCCAGTTGGACCGAACCGAAAACACCTGCGGCTCCTCGTTCGTTACCGTATGGTTCACCGTACAGATCGTCTCAATGCGCTTCAGATCGTACTTGTGCTTCAGATGCAACGCCGCCGTCGGGACGTTCTGGATGGAGCTGTGCAATTTCGTGTCCAGCTCACAGTTAAAGTCCGTATCGTTCGACAGGTAGTAGCCCATCAACTCCACACCCAAATTCTGGTCCTCCGCCCAGTACGCGGACAGGTTGGTGCGAAGCATGTTGTTCTTGAAGTAGAACCCACCGTTCAGCGCATTATGCCGCCAGCCGTGGAAGGGTGTGTTCAGCTGGAACAGTAGCCACATGTTGCGCAGTATGTCATCGTCCGTTCCGGCATCCAGACGCATCTCGATCGCCTCCGTGGTGTTCCACGAGATGCGCGCGTTCGCCAAATAACGCGGATCAATCATTTTCAAATCAATCGTACCGCTAAACGTGCGATTCGGATAGGACAGCAGGAACAGCCCATCGTACGTGCGATCGGTGGGAGTGTTCAGTTCACCCGAGAGCGCAATACGCTGCGTCGGGTCACGGTTAGCATCCCACTTGAACTCGACACCAACCTCGCGCTTGAGCTTCGTCGAATATCCCCGAAGTGACACGCTGACGTCTCGGATTCTGTAGGAAAAAAAAGTTAAAATCAGTTTCCAACACGGATCTACTGATAAACTGCCTACTTATCCCCTGCTTGCCTTACTTGTCTATATGCAGCTCAAGATCGAGTTGCTTTATCGGGGCCGATTTCATGAGCGCCGAAAACGAGTACAGGCCATCCTTCCATTTCAACTCCGCGTAACTGCTGGTCCCATTGCCCGGTTGCTGCTTATGCTGCAGCACGATCCCGTACGGTTGCTTGTCGTACATGGCGCGCACGTCCAGCCGATTGTCGTACTCGTCTCGGATGTACTTCAAATCACCGAACACTTCCCGCACCGTCGGTCCGGTCTGGGCCACCAGTTTCGCGTGGTGGTACGTCTTCACAATCGAGCTGCGATCCTTATACCAGCCGCTTACGTTGAGCGCGTGTGCCGAAAACCAAACACCTCTGAAATCAAACTAAAGCGCACGTTGAAAATAGCTTCCAAAGCGAACGTTGATGGTTTCCACCTACACTGTGCTCTTTCTGTGCCTTTTCCTTTATCTTCACGCTAGCCGTGCACGGATGGAAGCCCGGCACGGTGAGATTGAATGCACCATCGAACCAAAACAGTTGCGTGCGGGGAATGAAGAACGACACCACACCCGTCACCTCCCGCCGGGGTGCGTAGCGAACGAGCAGCCGGATGTTCTGATCCAGGCCTTTTTTCAGCATATTTTCGTGGCTGTTTGCAAAAGAGAAAAACAAAAACATCAAAGCCTGCACCTATGGTTACATATCATAGTAGGCGCACTTCACTCACACTATCATCGCCTTCAGGTCGATCTTGGAGCGGGGTCGCGTCACCTCGCACGATAGGCTGGTCCGTTCCGTCGGATTGTCCATTTGCGAGTTGTTGGACCCCAGGATCAGATGACTGCGGTACGGATTGTCGTGGGCAAATACTATCTTCAGTGTGGTAAGGAACGCTTCATTCTTCAAATCCGGCGCATTGTTGTGGAGCAGCGTAAAGTCGCACCGACCCGTTCCCTCCAGGTAGGTGGCATTCAGCGCGACGTCAAAGTGCGGATAAGCGCTGGAACGCAGGTCAAAATTAACGTTGTACGTGAGGACGTCTTTCTTGATTGCTTCCGCCATGGCATTCACCACCAAATGCTCTAGTTTGCTGGATGAAAACTACAAAATGGGGAAGTGAAATGTTAGACATAGGAACGTCGGCCAACTTCAGCGCCATTGCCACTCACCCGATATTCCATTGAGTTATGTATCATGTACGTCGCATTGTACGATATCGACACGTAACCGATCGCCTTCGCCCGCAACCGCTTCGTCTCGAACATCAGCGAGTAGTCCCACTGCGTGATGTTGTTTTTCTCCGTCTGCCGCACTTGGCCACCCATCCCCGCAATGCGCTCGTTGTTCACCGACAGATAGAACGATGGAAGATACAGGCGACCGTTCCGGGCGCCCGTCCTGTTGTAGCCCATCTCCAGTGCCAGATACTTGCGATCGTTCACGTTCAACGACATCTCCAGCCGGTGCTGTTCCGGGTTGTCAATGTAAATGCCGATCGCTTTATGGGATATGTTGCCGTTCAGGAAGGACATGGTGGCCGTTTTACGGTTCGCTTCGTTCGTTACGTTCGCTCGGAATATGCGTGGAATCTGCGAGTTGGGCGTCTCGAACAGCACTGTCGCGATCGTTTGGTTCTGCCGCTCATCCCAGCTGTACTTCAGCACGAACACCTTCGCCGTTAGATCGGCCTTCTCCAGACTGACATCGAAATTGACCGGTCCACTAAGTATGAGGCTCGGCACCTCCACGTCCTTGCTGGTGCTGCTCACGTCCGGAAGACTATAGTTGGCGCACATCTTCAGCCCAATCGCCTGATCGATAAACGGCCACGTGCAGGTGGAGTTGTAGTACCGCCGATCGATCCCAGCCTGCCGTATCTCGCGCCCATCCGCCAGCACAAACATCTCCGACCGAACGCTGAAGATGTCGTTGCGATCCTGGGGCAAACTGACTTGTAGCACGGCCAGATCCTTTCCGCGTAGCTTCAGATGCGCGGCCCACGCCGAACTCGAATACACGTTGCTCTTCACCTTAACCGCCGTACTGGCATGCATCAGATCGCTCTTCATTGTCGCCGTCATGTCCACCGTTACGCTGGGCTTCACCTTGCCCTCAATGTCCGCCATGAAATGGAACACATCGAACTTGCGCAACGTACCCGTCATACGTAGGTCAACGGAAGACGCGCCAACGATGCCGAGCGCCAGTGGCAGCCCCGAGCTGAGCGGCACATCGTACGAGGTGTCCAAAAACACGGCCGATTTGGTGTAGGACATCTCCTTGCCGGAGAACAGCTTCGCGATGTGCTCCTTTAGCGTCTCCTGCTTGAACAGCCGCAACCCGTCCGTGTGGTACATCATGTCGTTGCCGAAAATCTTCACACCAACCGTGATCTGCGGTTTGCCAAAGTTGTTCTTCAGCTGGAAACCGAGCTGGTCCACCTCGTTCTGAATTTCGCGCGCTATAACAGCCGGCAATCGTTGCGCGGCGTCACGCTTCTGCCGCATATCGGCTCCGCCTGCAGCGTCCATCAGCTCCTCATTCCACGCTTGATCATCCTCGAACAGTTCCAGCACCCTAGCCGGGACGTACTGGCGCAGGTATTTTATGTACGTCATCAGCTGGTCGTTTACCATCCGCGCGCTGTACGTTCCGTTCGGACCGAACAACCTGTGCACCGAGTCCTCCAAACCTTCGAATCGCACGTTCAGCTCGAGAAAGTTGATCGACTCACCGAACAGATCCGTCGTTAAGTTCAGCCGGACGGTGCGTGGCAGGTAGGAGGCGGTACTGAAAATCACATTACTGTCGACCGTCACGCCAAAGTTGTACTCGTCGAAAAACAGTGTCTGCTCGTAGTTGCGCGAAAACTTTCGCACATCGAGCCGGAACTTCTTGCCGAGATCGTTCTCCGCCAGCAGACCCTGCGCTTCCACGCGCACCGGGGATGCACTCTTGGCAAGGTTGTTCAGATGCGACCACACGAACGAACCGACCTGGTTTACCTCCTCCGTCTTCAGCACGTGCTTGATCAGTTTCACCGACAGGTAGTCCGGGCAGCGCATCGCTTGCAGGTACGCGGCAATGCGCACTTCCGCGTCCAGCTGGAACGAGGAGTACACCTTCAGGAAGTAGTCCTTCGTGCGGCTGCAGTCACTGCGCCGAAAGACGTTCACCGCTTCCACCCGGACCTCCGTCGGGTACCGGTCGCTTTCGATAACGCTTCGCAGCCTATAGTTGAACCGCTTGTTCACCACACCCATATTGCTGAGCGACATCAGCAGGACGATTGTCGATTCGCGCTTGTGTCGATTGTGCTCAAGATCCGCGTCGTTGTCATCCCCGATCTCCAGCTCCAGCTCCGACTCCAAAAACTGCACGATCGATTGGACCTCTTGGACATCCTCACACGCGGCGTGTATGCGACAGAACGTGTGCACGACGGTCGTCGCCGCGAGGAAGTACGTTTGATCACCGATCGTTTTACCGTGTTCCATCAACTCCAGCATCGCTTCCAGCACTTCCTCGTTCGGACGCGTCAAGTACGCAAACGAAGCCATCCATTTGCTCGCCAGTGCAGGCGTCACCGATGCCTTCACGATTTCATTCTTCATCAGCGTCACCGAAGCGGCCGTACCGATGTACGGCAAGCTTTCCACGATGTGGTTGTGCCCGTTGTCACAGATGCTGCCGGAGCGCGCGAGCAGCTGGTTCAGGGCGTTCATCGAGAGCGCCCGGGCTGCCGTCAGGAAGTTGAGGAACACGTCCGGGAAGTCGCGCTTGATGTTGGGGAATCCGTGAGCGCACATAAGCTTCAGCAGCTCTCTCGACGCCTTAATTTCATCGTGGCTATCACGCATGGAAGGCGTGTGGTCGTAAAGAAGTGAAGAACGACGCTGAATTTCAATCTCTTCCTTCTGCTGGCCTTCCTCGGTGTACGTTTCCTCATCGGCGAGTTCCAGCTTGGTGTACGTTTCCGTCACCGCACCGGCTAACCCGTTGGAAAATGGTACCAGCTGATGTCGCTCGTAGCAGGCGACGTTCTTGTAGATCGAATTGTCGACCGAAATCTGGAGTGGGGAAGTATAAAATGGCATGGCTATGATGGAGACACTACGAACATGGGGCGGACCAGAACAATAAAACACTTACATCACAGTAGCTGGTGGAGTTGAGAATAGGCCACGCAACGTAATTCTAAGCGAGAATCAGGAGAGTACAGAACGGTGTGTGAGGATTACATCGACAAAAAAAAACAACTCCAATCATCATTCCCAAAGCTTACCGGTCGGAAATCGTACGGAACCGTCTGAATAAGCGAGGTAGTCTTGTAGCGCCGCTTGCACGACACTATATCCTTCGCCTTACGAAACAGCAGGCTAGTTCCATTGCGGCCCGTCGCCTTGTACGTCACGTCGCAGATGCCGGACACGTCCGTTTCGGTCGTCTCGTAATCAATATCGAACCGAGGCATCGTGTTCTGCAGCGCAGACAGAATTCCCCGCTTCATATTCAACGTCCACACCGGTTCCTCGTGCTCGTGGCATATCTCACCGATCGTACCGTCGTGGAACGCGAACCGCAGCTCGAAACGCATCAGCTCTTCCGCGATCAACTCACTCTTCGGATGCACGTCGCCCGTTTCACCCAGATCCGGTGAGTTGTTGTAGTCATCACCGTACTCGAAGTCCGTCTCTTCCACCTGCTGTGCGGCACGCTCCCGTACCTCGATCGTGTACATCTTCATGATCCCCTGACAGGGTGCGTGGAAGTCTACCTCCACCACGGACGATATGTGCAGCTCGGACGTGTTGTCGCCGCTACCGACCAGCGCCGTCTTCACGTACATGGAGTAGTCGAACTTGTACAGGCTGCCGACATGGTACCGGAACTTGGTGTTCGTATCGGAACACACGGGCCGGCCACATATTCGCGGATCTTTCAGGGGATCTAAGTCAAGGGAAATGGAAATCGGGACATTTATGTCGGCACTGTTCCTTACTACCAAATTTTTTGTTTGAAAGTGATACTTTCGGAAATTACTCTTTAACCAATCGATTTTTGCAATAGCCCATTAAACCAACCACAAACACCGATACAATGCTATACGACAAATTTCATGACTTACTTCTTTTGTATCCTTCTACCGAAAGCGTCAGGGCGAGGAAGAAAACGAATCCAACAGCCAGATTTTTACTCCTCTCCATGGTTACGCACTTACATATACACTTTAGTCTTTGATGCGTTTAAAAGGCACTGCACTTATCACTCATTTTTTTTGTACACCGTACTTGTTCACCATTTCACCTGAAATAGCTATTACAAAAAACAGTTTAACCCACTGAGAACCAATACTGAAACACGCTTCCAATTTCGCAATCTCGCGAATATGTTAACCTTTTTTTTGTTGTTGCTTGCCTGCTTCCTCTAGGCATTATCAACGACAAACTTCACTTCCTGAACGTCGTCTTCGGTTAAACACCGCCATCACGATCGAACACTGTCCCCACGCCGGCAATCTTATCGCCAAAACCCCGAAAGAAGCACAACACTGTCCCAAATCCCGAATCTGTGTCGTTCTAAGGAAACGCCATCATTTACCAACGCGCACCGCAAGTTGAATCACTTGAAACGATTGTCAGAACGACATCTCGTGTAAACTTGAACTTTGGCTGCGTACGTCAATAAGCAGCGATTGTGCGCTTGTTTTCATTCCATTCCTTAATCTTGGTCGCTTCTCCCTGCCGTTCGTTTTACACCCGACCGTCCTGCCGACGTTGATAACGAGCAGATCATCTTACTTTCCGTGCGCTGATGGGATGTCATTCACCGCGCACGCCAACGTGGAACACGGATCTGCCGTCGATCGGGCAAACGTTGGTCTTCCACCAGACACATGCTCAATTGAACACGTTGCCGTATTCGTTGGTACACTGCAATCACAGACACACTCACACACTTGGGGACACTTTTTCTGTACTTCCGAACAAAAGCAATAAGACACATCCGATTTCCGGCACTTGTTATTTATAACTCCTTAAACAGCACATGGTACGAAGCGTTGCATAATCAATTGACGCGTTTATACTCACGTCTGCCCACCATGGAATTATGCTCTAATCGGGCATTTATTATGACAATGACGGTTGAGAATAAACTTATCCTTTACGGTGGCCCTCGAAGCGACAACGAGCGGCTAACTCACCATCTCAGTTACAATGTACAGCACTTAATCACTGTCTAGTGGATGGATTACCGGACCACCAGACTCCAACACCTCACCGGAAGCACACTGGAGGAGCAGCAAAGCAAGTTCGCGAACCGATCCGAACCGAACGAAGACACCAACTGACGATAGAGGCGAGTTCTTCCACTCGGGATGCGCCCAGACTGGTGATCGTGAAGATGATGCGCGTTCTCGTTATCACCGACCCAATGTCAAAGGTCTCCGGCCGCGATCGGACGGTACGGAGAGGAAAAACCGTGATCAGCACGACGGCGTATACGTTTTAAACATTCGGTCGATCAGAGCAATCGTTCTCCGTCGGTGCAGATTACGCCAAGATGTTGTCCGGGGAAGCTAAGCTTCAGTCCCGGCCCGGTTGTTCACCATCGATCGTGTGGTTATCAGACAAGAACGGTACAGAAATAGCTCACAGCCGATACGGGATGACGAAAAAAAGGAAGAACCTGATCTCCGGATCCGTGCACACACGATTGGGGCTGGAAAAAGTTTAAAGCTAGGACAGGAAAAGATGGCGATTTACAGGAATCATTTGAATGAACCGATAATTCGAGACAACTTCCAAACTAAAACAAATACCAATTTGGTAGTAAATAGCTTTAATTTTCAGACGCATACAAACAGGATGTGTAGTGAATTGTTGTGTAATCTTTTATTTTCCACCGTTTCACTTTGATATTAAATATCAAAATTATAAAATGATCCTGTTACCTTCTATCTACTTGCTTTTACAATGTTCACCCTTGCAAACGTTCTACTAACTAATAATGATCGTTTCGAGTTGCTTATTGTTCTCAGTGTGGCAGATTCGTTCTGACGGTTGTTGTAGCTTGTGCTACTGCGCTTCATAGCAATGGTCACCGTTTGTCTACCTTTGTCTACCTACAGTTGACTCAACTTTACGTACGTGAGGAGCTATACGACAAAAATGGTGTGAAGCGTACGAAATCGAAGCTGTGAGGACCAATAATATCACTTAAGCATCTTTCATTTCATTGCCATTTTCCGTTATTCCGCACCATAATTCGCGCAAAAAAGTGTAAGTTTATGTTTTTTTTAATGTAAGAAATTTAAAACCCTTTTGTTGTCAAAACCGTAAACCTTCAGTTTAAAACCTTTCCTATTCTATGCTGCCCTGGTTATGATCGAAACGAACCATTTACAACCGAATCAAACGATTACAAGTAGAAGTCATTAAACAAAACATTTTCCTGATACTCCAAAAAACCAGCGCTTGTTGTCTTTCGGTACTACAATATTCTGCATACACCACTGGTGGCACACATTTGCAATGCAAAGTTCTAATCTCATACCTTTACCGTTATCACACGCACACGCACACACGCACACACACTAACAGACGTATGTCTTTTGTTTATGCCAATGTAAGAAAACCCAATTTAACCAGTGGAACTCTCGTCGAAGCTAAACTAATATCACAAGGAAACTAGGCCAATGTAAAAACCATACACGTACGGCATATCTTTTGTGCGATTAGTTTTGTTTTCTGTGGTTGTGTTCACTTCAACCGATTTTTAGCTCTATCCATGACACAGGAAGAACGGAGAAGTGGGACTAGTATTTTTTTTTTTTGTTCACGAGCAGCTTTCTGCACTGTATTGGGGTATGTGTAATTCAAACGATCTCACGGTAGGAAAGGAATGTTTTTTTTAGTTACGAATTGTGCACTGTACATTGTTTACTTTCAATCAATCCACGGAAAAAAGATTCATTTCACGCGCTTGCATTCGGTTTCAGTGGAATCAAAACACAAATAGCCTACTGCCCTTCACCAACTAATGTTGGCTGAATGTTGCTTACGGTGAGAATATCAGAAGCTGCATCTCAAACAAACAGTGTGTTTGTTTTTTCTTTTTTTTTAACATAAATTTCATCATCAATAAAACAGGCGCAACACCATCAAGCCGGCCCAAATATCATCTAGTGCTAAAACTAATCAGTAACTTTTCAAGTAACTTTGTGCGTTGCGAAACTCTACGAAAGTAAACAAGATTCGTGCTCTTTGAACGATTGTTTGGTTTTCTAATTTAGTAACTAAAACAAGCGGTCAGCCATGCGCCTCTTTTATCGGTTGATGCGCAGCAAGCCCGATGCGCTACACTATTCTATCTTCCGGAAACGGAGAGGGGGGAGATGCATGCTTTCATACAAAACCTTAACAAACTCACTATATTATCATCACGCGTGTTATGCGTAGTCACAAGCGAACTAAGTAAACTATGTATCATCGCTTTGCGATATAGTTTCAATGTTCTACGTACGTCACTTCGTGTGTGTTTGCGTTGCTTCATTGTATCCTTTCTGAACATTCACACACGCATCACGGATTATATCGTTTGCAATATTTGGCATGGATTCATGGTTCGCTTTATAAGCTACAAAGCTGACCACGGTGGAGAATGATGGTCTGCATTGAGTTGTTCTCCATACTTTACGTTAAGTTAAACTGCATGCACAGCTAATCTACATACAGGAAGGGAGGAAGAGGAGTACACAGCGAATCTTCTTAAGTCATAAATCGCACAAATTATGTCTACCCGGCACGTTCCGTATTCGCATGCGCCAGCAGCAGTGCCTTTCTTATTTGTTAAAATCGTTTGCGAGAGCCTGTGACTGCACAAACGTCGAATGCTTTGAACTGTTGGATATGAACTCCGTGTGAACACGTTTAGTGCAAATAAAGTAATAGTGGAGGAGGCATGAAAGCAGTAAGTTGTGGGTGCAGCACACGCAGTTGCTGTCACAGTACGAAGCTGGAGAATTTTACAAACGCCAGTCACTGGTCGGCATTCTCGTTTACCATCGCCTGGCTGCTGGATTGTGCACATATTAGCTAAACCAAACCGATAATGGTTTCACGCTGCCATTCACGATGGCCTGTGCTGTGGTTCCTGTGGAGAAGAGAAAATAAAAAGGAATTGGTATCGGTACAAGTAATCATAGACGAAGAGCATTCAATGGAAGACAAATAAAATCGAATTCCCTTTAAATGAATCAACTATTCTGCCCGTTTTAAGTAAATTTGCAAATACACAATCCCGATAAAGGTATTTCAAGGATACGGTAAACACGATTCATCGATATGATTGTAATCATTCATAAATAACACTTAGTATCACAACTGATTCGCTCAAGCCATGCAAACATTCGCTACCGGGAGCTTGTATGCAACATGAATAAGCATAAACACCCCATTGATAAACGTAACATATCCAATACACCACTCAATGTTACGCAGGCTACGTCAGGTTAACCTCCACGTGTGCACGGGAGATAACAAAGGTTACCACGCTTTTTGGATGTTTACACCGCTGTACGAACAACAGTCAGTCATCGCTATCGCTGGACAAACATTTGTACCTACCGGCCGTATCACTGATATGATTCACACCCATATTCTCCAGCTGGTGGAGCAGTGCGCCGAGGTTCAGCTTGTCGAGCTTCTGCCGATCCATTGAGATTCGCACCGTCGGTGACTTGCTGCTTTTCGTTTGCGTGTGCCACACGAGAATTTCCGTGCAGTTGCGCGCTTTCGGCTCAATGTCGTCCATCTTCAGACCGATGCTCTTGAGAAACTCGTCCTCTTCGTAGCCGGCCTTGAACGGCATCGTCGCGTTCGGGCTGAGCGCCAGGTACCCGAGGCTAACCGCAAAACCGGCCATATCTACGGGCCACTTTCGCTTGGCAGGCCACGAGTCGAAGAAACCCTCCACGCGACCCTGTAGTGCGAGAGCATGAGAGGTGTTGTTAGCCACTAATATCACGTTGCTTAACTGTCTGTCCCCACCAGTGGGTGGTACGGGGAGACCGCAGTGGTTTTTTTTTCACTTACATTCCGTACGATGGGCGTACTAATACCGTAGTCCCCAATCAAGCCGACCGGAAACATTGACACCTTCCTCGTGGTGCGTATCTCACTGAACAGCTTGAGATCGAACGTGTTGTCATCGTCACCAAAGTACAGGACGCCCGCCTTCTTTTGATTCTGCCGGATCCAGTTCAGTGCCGCCCGTCGATTAGCGACACCCCGGGGAGCATTTTTTCGAGCACGGTACAGCTCCGGCATGGGGCTTGCAAGCTGTGTGTACGGTATGCCTAATCAGTAAAGAAAGCGAGATAGAGATAGAAATTGTAAAAAAAAACACAGACACAGTAACAATTCTCTACAATCTCGAACAAAAGACCCTCAACGCATGTAAACCAAGAAAGGTAGGAAAAACAACATCACAGGACAGCTGCTTCGAGGGAATGTTCATCTTACCGAACTTCCTGATGTGTCTGTTGAGCGTGTCACTGCAACTATCCGTATCATCCGCCACGATCCAGTGCAGCCGGGGCACGTGCATCAGCGTCTGGCCGAGACGAATAATTTCCGGGATCTGCTCCCGCCTCGGATATGTCGGCGTTACGAAGTAAATCATCGGTTCCGTTCTGTTCGACAGTGGCAGTTGCATTTGCTGCTCCTGCTGTTGGTTCTGCTGCAGGTTCTGCTGGTGGTGGTGGTGATGGTTTCGCTGCGTTGTGCTCGGTTCGTCTGTCATATCGTACAGGGCGGCGGAAGTATACAGCGACTTCCGGTAGTCAATATTGTTTTCGTTACAAATCTTCAACACCTCATTCTCCAACTGAAGCGGGTATTCCTTCTCATAATCTTCTGTAAACGAAAAAGAAAAAATAGACACGGTTTCGTAAGACTCACGTACAATAAAACGTAGAACACGCAAACGTATTCAACATAATTTCAAAATTCAATAAATGTATAATAATTTTTTCATATTGTAGCATAAAAATGAGTAATCTTAGGAAATATTGCGCTCATGTCGTGATTAACGGCTGAGTTGATTTTAAAGATACATTTACATCTATGGCGGCTATGAGTTTCTATGGAATATGATATCAAAGCGTTTTTTTTTCGACCGTTTTCCAAACAGAGAATCTTACAGAAGTCACAATAAGAAGCCTAGCAACATAAAAATAAAGAATTTAAAATTTAAATGTAACCATTACAAACTATTTCAAGGCAAACCACAACCACAGTGCGTACATAGCACTCACAAACTTAATCAGCATCGAGAGAGCATCGAATCAATTTTCACCAGCTTCTTATTACCGTGGCAGTTGTCGCCGCCACCGCCAGTCGTCGTTCGAACGGTGAAATGTAGCACGAGAGCTCACAAATTACAACCGAATGTATCAGCAATTTGCCAATGCTGATGCTATCGGTGGTCACATGGGAATCTCCGGTCCGGTCCGGCATATTGCACGTGATAACAGTGTTTTCATAAGATACCATCTCGGTGTGTTTTGGACCAGACCGCGCACCAGGTCATGGAGGAGCATGAACATGGAATGTGGTGCCGTATACATGTACTATCGCTTTTTGTGTTTTTTAATTACACTTATGACGCTCTGCCAGATGTGGCCTTGTGTGAGCTAGTTTTCGAGTAAAAGAAGTAAATTAAAGGGTGTCCTTTGATTTTAGAGATAAAACAAGAAGGCATATGATTCAACAACAACAAAATTGCACACAACATTTTGCATTATTATTAATTTTTTAAACGAATGAATTGCATACAGATTAATTTTTTTTCAAGGCGGTACGCTGATACTCATGTTCTTATCATGCGATACTGCATAAACTCCTGCTCCTATCTAAACCATAACTAGTATCGGACGGGTAAAAACTCATGCAATAAAAACGTCGCTGTTTTGAACATTTTCACTCAGATTAGGGTATTACTTTGATGCGTTTGTGGATTATCCGCCAAATTAATTTATAGTCTTTCCTTCATCCACAAGTACGATAGTATCAATTACACCGCTTTGCAGAGCGTGCGTTTACAGCACCAGATTAGGTGAATTGAACGAAATAGCCTATTCTCGTTTGTGATCATCGAATGACATAATTTACGACAAACTGAAGATAACAACATTCGTATGCGAGACCAATCATCAATACGAAAACATAACAAAAATGCAACGCACTAAACCCACCCGTGATGGTGACGCTTGAATTTATGTGTTTGTTCCCATGGAGCAGTTTAAAGAGATCAAAGAGCGCTAAGCGTTTAAAGTGGCTCGGTGTATTGGACAGACGTCGTTGTCTTTAAATTCCAATTTACCATCACGCGCAAAAGCATTTATAAAAAACTTGGACGCATTAGCCATTCGCGGGACGTTGCCGCCACCGGACCGGACGCAACCATATCAGTTTCCCAATAATGACATTGTTATTCGGTACTACCTTTGCGTGGAAAGCCTTTCTTCTTCCTCCATGGCAGATCTAGCCGCGCAAGAACATTCGGTTCTTTGCTTTCCTGTTTTTTGTCTGGAAAAGAAAATTTTAGGGAGGGAAAGTAAATATCGAAACACAGCGAGATTAGACCGAGATTGGGTTGGTTGGTTGTATCAGTCACATGGTTTGGGGGGAATAAAAATAAACAAACACCTATATTAGCGCCAGTGGCGTAGGAAGTAACAAAAACGAGCACTTAACTGTTCGAATTCCAAAAACCCAAAACGACGTTTCATTGCGACGTTCTACCCGATGATAAGAGACTCAATTACTGTTAAAAAAAAGTAAGTAGTTTTACTAGGTTTTGTTTCCCATTTCCATTGGCAATACGTTACTCTTTGCAGCGCCACTGCTTTACAACCGACTCAAAGTTATTAACAGGTTTTGTATGAGGTATGAGCGATAAAAATTACGTATCGTATGTTATAACACACTTGACTATTTTAACGGCGTACTTGCATTAAATATTATCTTTACCACAAAAGATAACCATGTTTGATCGTTGTTTAGTGTTATTCTGTATTAGTCATGACAAACACCATGTTTGATCTTATTTTTTTTCGCATTCGTGTCTCATAAAATTCCTTCATGTTCTAATAAAATGATACATGCATATTTTTGGAGCAGACAACGACAACTACAAAACTTTGTACAAACTTTCGGGTGAATTATATTTAAGATTAAAGGAAAAATTGCGTAAATTTAAATGCGTGCAAGCTTTTAAAAAATATACGGTGATAAAACATATTGAAACTTAAGAAAAATGTCACAGATTTCATACGAAAAATGTTTACAAAATAAAACAAAAACACTGAAAAAATAAATAAATATGTTCCAACAGCTGAGCTCTTAGGATGAACATTTTCACAAAGGCATAAGTTGTACAAACCTTGCTAATATTTTCCAAAATGAATGTATTTTTTTTTTTTCAAACTAAAATGGGCATTTTAAAATGCATTTAAATCTTTCGAGGTGTGTAACATTCACGCAACACCAAATTAACATATTTTTTTGTTTAATTTGCTGAAATTATCATTCATGAGTAAACGTAAGCACGAATCAATTATCAACCTTTCTCGATAGCAAAGAACCGTCCCTTTGTCAGTATTTAGGGTGTATTAGCCACCTTCCGATATAGCCAATCCCGAGTAAATAATCCACCTATTGGCCATCGGGAAACAATAGGAGATAACGATCTAAATCCAGCACTTTCCACAAACCAGAGCCTAGACGGTATCCAAACTATTTTTAATCTGCCCGATTGTGTGGCGTACCGTGGTGATTGAGGAACCCATTAGTCATTGCCGGCTGGAGCTGGAGCGAAGGTCAGGTGCGGAACCTACGGCAAGTGCATGTGTTAAGTGTAGGCACACCAGCCAGAGCCAAATGCTCTGCACGGACTCGTCACCACGGGGCCACCAACCAACGATCCAACCCACCACCGCATAGCGCGTTTAGGCAATGTTTTTTCCTCCCTACGATTTATTTTCATTAGGTGCGCGTGTGTCGTCCGCCAGCACGTTGAACAACATCGTTAAACAATCATAATCGGTATAATTTCTTCGTTTGGATTGATCTCATTACGGTGCTGCATTTATAAGTCGATGGGTAATTCGTGATAGTTATAGAGATTAGGTACGATTACATCTGTTACGTTTAACAATCGTATCAACAATTTGTTTCCTCTAATTGGAAACGTGCCGTTTATTTCCCAGTGGGGCGTCTTTAATCAAAATTATTGCCAACTTTGATGCTTGAACACACAACCGGAAAATGATGCAAGCGAAATGCAGAAAATAAATCTATATTTCAATCATTAGTTCAGTAACCATACATTAAAACACAAGAAATCCGTTAACGTTTTGAGGTGAACATTTGTACACTATGTATGTATAATACAAAACA
>JXWZ01010409.1:0-13830 GCA_000956215.1 Anopheles farauti No. 4
GAAATTCCCAGATGTACCAGAATGCTTTTATGAATGATTTGGTTTTGATATTTGGGTTCTTTTAAAACCGGAGGAAAGCAAGTAACTAGCTTACATAGTAGTTATTAAACAGTTCAATCAAAAGTAATATCAAAACATGTTAAAAACATATTTTATTTTTTGAAATCTTTATCACAAGGAAAATGAAGTTTTGGTTTTGTGATTAGTCCTTACGATTTTTACTCCAATGGCAAAGAAAACGAAATGTAGGTTTCGAAATCAATCCATACGATTTTTAATCCAACATTTTTATGACCGTCATCGTGTACTTTCATCGTCATTTTTAACGATTTCAAGGCGAAAAGATAGCAAAAAGCAAACTGTACATAACCATGAGCTTGATATCCGTGCCAAACACATCAGGTTTTTTAGAATGACCATGACCTACGCAATATGGTATTGGGTTAAGGTGGTGATCACTTATTATCACCAGGCGTCGATGGTGCCACTTGTACCCGTTGTTACCTAATTAGGAGAGATCTCTGGATAGGTGAACATATCGTTCAACTATCTTACATTATGTTGAAGATTGACGCAGCTGGGACAATATAAAACATTCATAGTTACGGTACTCTGAGCTATGAACCCAAATCTTCCACAAAACCGTGTTAAACGCGTTCCACAGTTTATTACTTTGTAGGATTTTGATGCTAAAATAACGAGCTGCAATCTTCTGGGACGGAACAACATAGCTCGAAATGTCAAACATTGTGGTAGGACCGTATCGAGATTGAGCCTACATCTTAAAATGTATGTAACGCCTAAGAAACAATCAAGTAAACAGTGAGATATTTTTCCCGAAAAATTGGTCTTTATAATGCTCCATGCTCATTTCTCGTTTACTCGGGTATTGAAAAAGAAATGAAAGATTACAGTTGAATTGAAAGAGAAATGAAAAGAAATGAACGAGCCCGAAGATGTCCCTATTCCAGTTTGTATTCAGCGCATACATTAAAATTTTAAAAAGGTTGAACTTAAATGTTTTTTTTTTCAAATCTACTCGTTTATGCACCAATTCAACACAAAACTTCTTTCTCAATCATAAAATCACACTGAAGAATTCACACACGTTTTTCCTACAGATCTTTTATTTTACATATACTTGTGTTTATGGTATGAAATGATTTTCCACAGCTGGTTATTTGTAACATTTTGCTAGGAAATGAGACGATAGCAAAAATGGTTTTCATCATACTTGTATAAAAAATGTTCGCGTTAGATTAATATGCTTTATCGCTTTTCTCTACCGGTTCGCATTTTATTCTCGTATTGCAGTGATTTTTTAAGCTAAGTAACGACAAAATGGGGTCAAATGGGTCACACAATTTTGAGCTCGCCCCGGGGGCTTCAACGATAGGTCACAAATGTAACGTACTGCACAACTTAGATACGGAGGGATACATAAATATTGGCCTCTAATAACGTGCAAATTGTACTGTTTCGTTCGGATGGTAATTTGGTTGATGTAAATTCTTGCTTATCGTTTGATTGCTAGCCGATTGCTGCACGGCCTGTATGCGTTTCGAGTTCGACTAATTGTATGTTGTTGTTTTTTTTGTTTTTGTGTAGTAAAAGTGATTTGGTCTGCCAGACGATTTCGTAACGCAAGGTTCGCGAATCTCGCACGGCTTAGATGTGAACGTAACAGACAACAAACATAACGCCAAACGAAATAACAACAACTCGATCGAGTGACAATACAACAATACCGCAGCTTCGTAGGAGCTGACACTATGACGAGTGTGAAAGTTTTGGTTTTCTTGTTTAAACTACATAAATATGATTCAAATTTTGGATTACATCGCTCACTAACTGTACGTTTGTTTTGCTATATATTATCTTTGAAATGTACTGTAGCTACCGTTTGTTAGCCAGACGTCCGCTACCGTCGTGGCACGTCGATTGATGTAAAGAGAAGATGTTGCAAAAACTTGGTGGGTTTTATCTTTCCTTACACGTCCATCGCGCTTCGCCAACTTTGCCCAGCTGCTGGATGTTGTGTTTTATTTCGGCTTGCTTTTCTCCTCGTTGGACACATTTTTTTTTCACGCTGAACATTCATTTATGTTTCTTTGTCCGTTTTTAAATAGTTTATACGTTAGTTTGTTTGAACACACATTTGTTTTAAATATATGCATATGTTTTTTTTGTTTGTTTTTGTTGTTGTTTGTATGTTTCTGTGTCATTGCGCAATCATGCACTTCCCATATTATGCTTTATCGTGTTTATTTTTAAAGGTCGCCCTAAAATCGATTTGTGGTTGTGTATACCAGCTCTTTCTTTCCGTGAGAGTGGCTTCCGCTCGAGAGGGAATAAATTTATCTAAACTATTTACTTTTCCTTTTACTATTTGCTGAAGTCCCGATAGTTTGTTTGATTGATTCGATTGATACATAGTAAAGTTCAATTCCGTTTTCATAAAAATGAGCAAATGTCCGTAGTAAGATGAGCAAAAATGCGGGTAAAGTAACGCAACGTATCGTAAATCCTGGGAGAATTTGCAATTAGCGCCTGTCTCAACTTCCTCAGGATCAAGTCAGCTGCTAGCGCTTTACACCATTGGCACTAACATGTTTTATGTGGGATGTGTGTATTTGTTTCCATTTCATTTAGCTTACATACTATCGCTTTCCTCCGTCGCACTTTGCGTATCTATCTTTTCTAGCGATCAATCGTCTATTTGGGAGTAGTTCACTACACTACTAGCTGACGAATATGGGTTTGAAGAAATTGGTATCGTATTAGCGGTTAAATGTGGTATAAACCAATCAATGCTGTTGTTGTTCGATTGAGGATAATACATGGCATTGCTGACTGCATCCTCTCACCGATTGGGGGTTTCATTTGGCTGCATTACATCCCAAAAAGTGAGTTGGTTCCGTTCGGTTTGGTTATGCATGCGTTGCTAGCATTAGTGTTCGTCTGTATCATTTGAATTCGATTCTTTCTTTGATCTCTTTTGTGTGTCTGTGGTTCTGCTATTCAATTACTTTTCATCTGTTTAAGGATCTTATTTTCAATGTTTAATATGTAAATTAGATCATTATAAAAATAGGCTTTCAAAAATCTGTTCGATCGCGAATGATAATGAATCAAAACCGTTGACGAGCACGGGTGTTGGCAATAAATACCAATTCACCGCTTGTACTACTTAACACAGCAAACAATTACACACGTGGAAAATGTAAAAATATTCGCTTGCTCTTGAAACTTGGCAGACGCGTTGTAGGAATGATTGTTAATAAAAAATCGTTGCACCAAGGCTTCTTAAACGTTTGTTAAACTAAACGTGATTATTTGCTTCCTTATCTATTCGATCCATAAATAAAGGACATTGCAACAATGTCCATTGTGTTTGTTGCTTTTGTTTTGCGCAACCATCATTCGCTGCTGACTTCGTAATCGAACGATTGGCGCACTGCCGGACTCACCAAATGTTTCGAGGAGGTTTTCATCCACTTAACCGACTGTTATTAGTACATGTATTTAAATTCATGAAAATTGCTTGCTTAGATACGTTCCGTGACGTAGACCTTACAGTTCGCCGGTGAGTTGGAGCGACGTACGGCGAACGGGATGATGATACCGAGCCCAGTCAGTATAACGCCGATCGAGTTCATGATGATTCCCTCTTCAATCGTTTGGGAATAGTTTTCACTAAAAATAGGCGAGTACGCCGAATGTTTTAGAACACATTTCATTTGGTGGTGTGGAGTATGTAGCTTACCCAAGCTCGAAGTGAGCCTTCTGAGTCAAACCGGTGACTGCTGTAGCGATGGCCAACATGAACGTGGCCACACCGAAGCTAGCATGGATGGGTACCATGGTGGAACGGAACTTGTACGTAGCGTTCTCGCAGCACAGTAGAATGAGGAAGCTGTCGGAAAACAAAACCCGTCAATTGTGTGCCATCGTGGGCAGCATTTTCTAGCATTTTCAACCAATACGCACCTAAAGAATCCCAGCACAAACTGTAGTGCAAACAGACCCATCGTGATCATGCCGAGCCAGGAGTGCAGCGAATAGAAATTCGGAATCTGCTGCTGGTTGTGTGAATCCCAGACAGCCATGAAGCCAATCACTATGCACGGTATCGAGCAGGCGTGGAAGAATGTATGGCACAGCTTTACGATCAAATGCGAACAGCATCGGCAAATTCGGTACAGAAGTATGGCTGGAAGTAGGAACAGTGAGTGAACACATTTGTTATTGGCAATCTCTCGTGTACGATCGCTGAAGAGCTGGTCACAAACGTACAGAATCCTGATAGCGTGATGTAACCACCGATCATCAGTACGGGATGCAGGTTGAACTGCAGCTTGGGGTCGTCCATATTGAATCCCTTGCGGTAGTAGATCGTCCAGAAGATGGTCAGCACCGAGGCTGCAATGAGTAGGATCGAGGATACCACCACCACCAGTATGTACTCGAACCATGCACCACAATTCCAGACGCGATCGTCATCGTCATCATATCTCCTGCGAATGATCGGTAGAACAGAAAGAAACGTTCAGCTGTTGTTCGTAGACCTGCTCTCTCGGGTGGGCTAATTGAGTTGCACTTTGGTGGTGATTAGTGAAGCAAATGAAATTATAATCCCAATCTTCCCAGCAACCTTTACCCCCGAGCGACGCTTTGTCCCGCATCTCACGCTTTGGTCGATAGGACAGTTCCGCGTTGGTGTTCGACTGGTGTGCGGGCGGTAGAGCAACTAGATCTTCAAGCAGAAAAGTACCCGGCATAAGGTTCGGCGGCTACGGTCCGCTGGAATGGCTGGAATGGAACATCGGACGGCGACATCCTGTTGTTTGGTGCGATGAATCAACTTCGCGGCGTTCGCGGATGTACAGCCACCGTGGCTGTGCTCCGTTCAGTTGACGCGAAGAGGTCAATTTAGTTAATTGGCCTTTCGCCATGAGGCGAGAAAGAGAAAAGGCGAGAAGAGTGTAAACGCAGGAGCACGTCGATCCACGAGCGCTCATTTAACAAGATCCAATAGGAATAAGTGGGTGGATGCGTCGACGGTCGACTCAGTAAACGATTGTCCGCTTCATTGCTAGCCACCGGACAGCAACCGTTTCAACAGTTTCTCCGAACTGAAGCGTCGGGTCGGCCGATTTGCGACCATTTGTTCCACTCCTCCCAGAGCACCGCTAGTGTTACACTGCTAAATGAGTCTTTTTTCGACCGTTTTGTCACCGAACGCCGGTTGGTACATCATAAATAGGCAATGTAAACGTGATGCCCAACATTCATCTCGAGTTGCCACCGCAAACCAACCCTCCCGTGGCATCCTCTGTCATGTGGCCGTCGCACAGCGCGGAGCTACGCGTGATAAAATAACACGATAATTAAAGCAACGAGCAGTCATCAAACGGGCGAGGGTGTACGATCCTCCGGAGGGTTATCTGTTTGGCTGCAAGGGTCTATCTTGCTGGGACACGGCGACTTTTGGGAGGAGATTGCGCATTGCGTTGTAAGCTACATGGGCTACAGACGGCCGGATCGGGTCAGGAGCGAGGAGCGGAGGTGCGTGTAAGATTGCGCCTGTTTATGACACTTTTGGGAGAATTAGTGTTACGTTTTCGGTCATTTCTCGCTTCGCTCACTGACGGTCGCTTATTTTAATTTACAATCACCCTAAGCGATCTCACGGTGCTAAGCATTGCGGGAGAACCTTATTTGTCCGCAGTCGGCAAATACGTACGTTTGAAACAGTAAGCGCTAGATGAGGCACATGATTGCATGAGGGTTATTTTGTTGTATGGATGTTTAATTCAGCAAAATTTTCAATCTGTTGCAATCACTGCAAAATACTACCAATAACAAATCATTAGCAGAAGATCAACAAAGAGTAGGCAACCGGGACTCCTTATCGAAACCAGTCGGGAAAAGGCGATTTGAATGTTAATGTCGTTTAAACTATAAGTATAATCAACCGGAATGCATTAGTTCCTGTCGTGAGCGGGTTCTGTGGAGTTTAATCCAAGGCCTTGCGCACGATTTACCAGCGGAAACTCACTGATTGCATCGTCTAGCGTCCTCGTCCTCATCGCTCGAGACTGCATGAATATTAATTGCTTGATTTGAATGTTGGGCTGTGGGGACGGCAACAGGTCCACCTGGAAAACGGAGTTCTTTGCCCTTGCAGGCGCGCAGCTTTCAACGGAGGGCTCGTGCTATTGAAGTTTTCAAGACCCCAACGGCGACCCGTCTCGTCGCGGCATGCGAGAGTGAAAGTAAATCCCCTTCTACCGTACCAAACCTGGGCCCTTTCTCCCCGAGTGACTCCTTCAACGGTCGGGTTTCTTCGGTGATCGCATGCAGCAGCACAACGGGTGCGCAATCCAACCGAACACGTTTGCTCTCGGGCTAGGGCTCGGTGGGTGGAAAATCAAACTTGTTTACAACAAGCCCCCCCCCCCTCTCCTCACCCTCCGTCACTCGTGTGCATGCTGCCTCTGGCATCCTCTTCACGGCAGCTGGGTTCCCCGTTTGGCGTACAGCCGACCATTTTATTCCCACCTGTAAGCAGTACGGCCTCGTACCGCACTATCTTCACCGCCCGTGTGCCATTGAAACGGCACCAGAGCATGGCGATAAAGTAAGACGGCTTGAGGAAGAGAGGGCGACGCACGTTGAGCATGGATTTGAATGTGTTTTCCTCGCGGCTTTCCCTCCCGACGAGCGCTCGCGGCGTCTCTCTTCTATGGGGGTTTTATTTTCACTTTCCTTTTCCTATCAAACCGCACCAGGTCGGCCACTCTGCAATCTCAAACACTTTGATCGATTTGCGATCGCGCGCAAACACCTGGCACAGGGAAAATTGCCCACGTTTCCCGCTCTTGCCAGTCCCCGGAGACCGCCGTCACCCTCTTTTCCCATCCATCCCGATGAGGATATAGATGGATCGATGGTTGGATGAAACGATTTCGCCATACGCCCATACATTCGGCGCGTTTCGGTTTGGGAAACCGTGTAACCAAACACAACGGACTGGCTGGCTGGCTGGCTGGCTGGCTGGCTGGCTGGCTGTGTGAAGCAGTGGACGGACTGGCATTTGAATTTCTCGTTGCTTTCAATCACTGCCGCATCACTATCACAACACTACAAACAAACCATCGACCAATCGAAACCCGCCGCTAGATGAACGTACACAATCAACGCTGTAGTTGCGAATTCGCTTCAACCCAAGAATAGCAATTAAATTTCGTTGCTTAGTCACATCGTCGTCGATCTGTGTTAGCTTCCGGTGTTTAATATTACTTCTAATAGAGCGATTGTGTGTGACGAGCACATGTTCATGCACGTCACACGATGACGTAGAACAAAGGGGTCATCCAAAAGCGTTCCAAGCTAATAAACGCCTTACCCTCCGGTTGTGGTCGAATTTCGCGGCATATTTGAAGGGATTCCGATGCGGGAAAGATTAACACGGAACTCGGGCACAAAATTTACGTCAAACCCTATGTCACTTTTGCTGTCGAGCCACACGGAATTTGTCGTTCGGATTCACACCAACTCACAACTCGATTCACTTCCACACTTCCACCGACGCGTGTGCTCTAGCAAAGACACGAACAAACAAACGAACAACCAGCGGAACTTCCACGGCGGACGGAATTCGACAGCAAAATGGTTCGCGTGCGCGTGCGGAGACTCAGCGCTGCAGCGGTACGAATGTGATCAGCATCTCCAGTACAACTGACTTCAATCCTCGCCTTTGGGGTTTTATCGTACACACACACACACACGCTCGAAAACGAAAACGGTGCTTTCAATCGCGCTTCACTTGCACGCACGGGTCCACGCCGAGACGACTCTCCGGTTCTCTCGTGCCAAGTTCGTACCAACCAACACACAGCAGCCCGCACGCTCGTTGGTGGTTGGAAGCGCGCCAAAGCTAAAGCGCGCTCGATCATCTCATGACGCAGTTTTGCTATCCGCGTGATCGCGACCAGGGCTCTCCGATTCTCGTCGGATGCCAGTGTGTCTTCCAGGAGAAAAACATATCGTTTTTAGAGCGACCGCCAAGAGAGCAGCATGCTAGGGGCGGGAAAGTTTATTCTTCGTCTTGGAGCTGCTCTTTGGGGTTGTTGTTTTTTTTTTAGTTTTGAGTCAGGAACAGTCATTTTTGCAACGGGGAGATGCATTTCGACACACTGGTGCACTCACAGAGCGAACCACGTTGTTGGTGAAATCGTTCTAAGGGCTGTTTAGGAGCAGTATAGAATTAAGCCTCTTGGATCTTTTGAGCGGATTCGATACATATTCACACAGTTGATGGATAATGCCAGTTTTAAAGCGAATCTCATCAAATGATCATATGACTAACATATCTGGATTATCTCGACAAAGGCTTGGCTGGTTCGTTCTAGCCCGTATGCTCATAATTGCGATGCTGCAATCACTCGTTGTAATCCAGCAGGAAACTCAAGCCTCAATTTACGGTGATTGGGAGAAGAATTTGTCCAATTATTGAAGATTGGAATTGTATACGCAGCGTGCACTATGAGCACTTTAAGCTACACTCTGCTGCTATCTATCACAAAGACAGGACCATCTCGAGGAGCTTAGTGCAGGTTGAAAACAACTGACAAGGTTCACTCTTCAAGCGATAAGCGAAACGTCAAACAAGATAGCATGGTCTAGGGGTTTGCTAAATCGTGAGCCTCAGTATAATTGCACAGAATGTTCTACAAAGAACGGGCTACTTACTTTTCATCGGGTGGTGGTGGCATGTCGTGCTGGCTTGGACTTCTCGGCGGTGTCTTTTCACTCTCCATCATCGCTAGAGGAGCCTCACAGGGAAGGGGGCTCACTGAGGATCCGTCCATTTTGAGCTTTATTTTGGCGGTTTCGATGGTGCACACCCCACGAAGAAATGCTTGATTTGTGTCTCGGTGTGGCGCTTACGGTCAACCAACAGCAGCCGGGGATGTGACTGTAGAAAGACTGGTCCTGAATCTTTGTCGACGGCTCAGATGATAGATACGGTGTGCCTGTAAGCAGAGAGCAGAATCAAACACTCCTTCAGTTATGTGCTACGTGAGATGCCACAATCTGGAGGATTTGTGGAGAGATTGCTAGATAAGCGAGCGTTTTTATCATTTGGACATCTGTCATTTGAATTGTGTTCTTATAAGCGCCTGGGAGGTGTGCTAGATGCCCATCAAAACCCTTGGTAGAACAAGAGAGAAGGAACAGACGAGCGAGAAAGGGTGAGAACAGTATGCAAATGCACTTGCAAGACGTCGTATCGGGTCGCCCCAAGTGTCTGTAATATTTTCTCTTTGACCGTTTTTTTTCTTCACTTCCCGATAAGGCACACGATTTTCGTGATTGGAGCTAAATAAGATTCATCTGGAGGGAACCGTGAATCCATGGGCGCGTATTGCGCGCCAATCGATACCAGCTAGCCTAACCCACTGCAAGTACACTGCCCCAGGAGTGGCATCCGGAAAACTACTTCACTTCTTTGTTTATCTCACTCAATTCCTGGTGCGTAGCAGCATCTCCTCGCTGAGAATCTGGGACGAGCTAACGTAAGGAATTTAGACGGCACGCGGGAAAACTAATCCGTATTCGACATTCACGCAGGCTCTAGTACACCATGGGTTTCATCGATTGGGGGCAGTTTGATGTTTTAACTCAGTAAATCACGCAAAATAGTGCCACAGTACCTTGCAGGCTGTCGAGATGCGTACAGTTTCCTTGCTACTCCCTTTACTCTGAGGGCGGAAAACTGCCAAAAAACGGTACGGCCGATTAAAAAGAGAAAAGCAGATTTTCGTGAGTGTGTGCATGCGAATTTGAGAGAAAATCTCTACCAACACACACTAGCACGTTTGTGGAAACTTCGGGGAGAGAGAGATACACCGAACGCATGAAAGCGAGAGAGTGAGAGATGCTACCATGCACAGCTTGGTGGAAAGCTCTCGGAAGCTGCGCTCCTTCTGATGCTAGGGAAATACGCTGGGCTTACTTTGCCGAAGGTTTATTTACTTTGGTATTTAAATTATTCAATAGCTGTACCTTAAAGTACGAATCGTAGAAGGCAGTGAAAACACACGCACCAATTCCTAACGCACCTCAAACAGACAACAACCTAGACGCCCTTAACCGAAATTTCGGTTCAAGCACGTAAAATGAGCACGGCTTCGTTCTACCAACCACTGAACCGTTGTGATTGAGTGTCTGTATTTTTTGTTTTGTAGAATCAAACGGATAAAATGGAAAGAACTACGGGCTATTGCTGAACATTCTTACTATGGCTACAAGCCTATTTCTGTACTAGGAATGCACTTGGCAACAACTCTTAACACAGAGGAACAACAACCCCGAAATTCAATTATTTTTTTTCCTCAACTCGTCGTACATGCTGACATGTTCCCAACAACTACTATGGCCCTGAACATATGAAGGAAAATATTTGGATTCAATAATGCAACACCCTTGGACTGGTGTCGAGTAGGGACCAAAAGCTTAAATAATAAATTTAAACACCTTCGCATCGTATGAACCCAATTCTTTAATGTGTTGGGTTTTGGTGTTTCCATGTTGTTGTTTCGCTTATGCGGCGTGCTAGTACCTCTTGAGAGGGTACTGCCGTGTATGCTTGAAAACTGGGGAATGCCATACGTTAACGGCTAACGAAGCTATTGTGTGTATGCGCGTGTGTTTGGATACAACTTGAAACGCATTTGTCACAAGGAAGTCTAATGCGTGTCAACATAGTTTCTCTGGTCAAGATTCGCCATAAACAATATATTCCTTTACACCGTATCTTCGAAGGGAGAAACTGTGAGCATCGGAATAAAAAGGTCATTTCTCCGTGAGGGGAAAAGTGAATGCGTACTAGATTGGTAAAACATGCTGCAGCTCCTTCCCTGCGTGAATGAGCATAATCCTGCACTTGACCAAATGGAGAGAGTGTGCCACATTCCGGGTCGAGGTGAGAGATAACACCAACATGTAGCAGTTGTGATTGTTTCCTATATCTGTGTTAGTGCTTGGGAGAGAACATTGAAGCTCTTCTAGAGAGAAAATATCCCGTAGAGTTTCATGTTAACGCCCTTTTGTAAAATGCATGCGTGAAAGGATGGTGCTTGGTATTAGGTTTGTTTCAACACGTGTTCGGGTGATTGTACAGAGTCCTTTCGCGGCAATCACACACGCCAAGTTCGGTTCATGCGATTGAGTTATAATTGGGATAGAATCAAGCCACATTTCAAGCCACACATGAAGAAACCTGGTGCATTTATTGATTAACAATAATTAAATAAAAAAAGATCATCTTTAGTATGATTGTCAAAAATATTTAACATTAGCGGTTGAAAAGATCGTGTAATTCTCGCAGGGACAACTTCGCTAGTTTTGGATTTTCTATGTTTTCTATATTTTTTTCTCTAAACTATAATGTTTCAGATGAAAATCACACGTCGGTGGTTCTTTTCGTAGAATCAAATCTCAAATTTTAAGAATTGTTTACACATTATTATAGTGTTCTGTTTTAAAACATGAAGATCAATTTGAATAAGCTTTGGGACTGATTTGAATGACACGGTTTTCGTGAGGCCAAAAAGTGGTTAGAATATGAAAAAAGTGGACTGGAAACCCTTAGGAATCTTGAAATTTTAAATTAATGTTAGTTACGCCACCCGCCAAGAGATGGCGCAATACATTCTCAATACCTCTTGTTGCATTCGAAACCCGAGAAATGAGCAATTTTAAATTATATTGCGATAGCTAATTAAAAAGTTAGAAAGAACCTAATTAGCTATACTTAAATATAACGGATTTACACTGATATTAAAAAATATAATTATACATTGACGCAAAATGTATGCAACAAATATTAGTTATTGACATAAACTAAACAATCCAAAACTTCGAATGTCATCACGTTTTCCATACACAGAAAAAAAACACAAAAAATACTGTTATTACATTCCTAACAAAGGAATATAAACAAAAATTAATATATTTATTTGCTTTCAATTTTACACATCAATTTGCTTTTCTCACTTTGCCTACTTTCTTTTTGAAAGTATCCTTTTTAACTCCTTGCTTCTGTTTTCCAGCCATTTTTTTAGTTTTATCAAATCCCGTTGCCTTGCCATTCTGTTCTTGCACTTTTTTCAACTTTTTCTTCAATCGCAGTGCTTCTTCAGCCTCCCGCCTGTTCGCTTTACTTTCCGGAACCGACCCCTGCTTGGTACCATTCGTGGAAGCTTGTTTCGGGATCTTTGTTCCGGTTGGTTGTTTTTGCTTGGTGTGCTGGTCTTCCTCTTTCTTTGCTGGGGCTGATTGTTTCTCCTTTTTGTTGTCTGTTGTACCCTTTTTTACATTGGTTGGTTTTTGGAACACGGTTACCACATGGTTTGTGTCCGCACGCTTGGCTTTGCGCTCCTCGACTATATCCTTGTAATACCAGTCGCGTTTGTCAATCTTTTTCGGGAGCTTAATTTCTTCCTCTTCCATCTGCTCTTCTTCTGCCGGGTCTACTTCAGCACTCTTCGGGATTGCGTCGGAGAATTTCTGTAACTTGGCCACGAAGAATCCATCCAAATTGTGCGTGTGTGGATAGAATCGCCGAGTGTGCTTCATGGTCGGATGGAATCGGTGAGGACCGAAGTTGGTCATACCCTCAACACCGAAATCCAGCCCAGTCGGCACGATACGCACGTTGCGTTGTTTCAACGCAAAGTCAATAACCCATTCGTTCTCCTGCGGAAGGATAGAGCACGTTGAATAGACCAAATAACCGCCCGTTGGCGAGTTGGCCGACAGACAGTCGATCGCGGCTAGAAGAAGTCTTCGCTGAAGGTTGTAACATCTTTGTACGTCAATCTCCGTCTTAGTTGCTTTCACACTCGGATCTTTCGAAATAACACCCGAGCCGGTACAAGGTGCGTCGAGCAACACACGATCGAAGCCCTTCATGATATCGCCATACTTTATACCATTGATACACGTAATGACCGCGTTCTGAATTCCAAGCCGATGGAAATTTCCAACAACCGCATGCAGGCGCTCCTTATTCGCATCGTTCACAAAAAGTACGCCAGTATTTTTCATCAATGCGGCAATATGGGAGCTTTTTCCGCCCGGTGCAGCGCACAGGTCCAAAATGCGTTCATTTTCCTCCGGCGCCAGCGCCATTACGGGCAGCATGCTGGAGCCACCCTGTAGCATGTAGTGCCCGGCAAGATATTCTGGAGTAGCTCCCAGCGGCACCTGTGACGTATAGACAACCAAACCCTCCTTTGACCACTTTCCAATCGGATCCAGATTGATGCCACGATTGATCAATGACTGTGCTAAATCGCGACGACGAGTTTTCAAACTATTCGTACGGATAGTAACTGGCCGTTGGATTTCCGATGCCTCTAGAAATTCTAGTAACTCGTTTGGCGAAAAGATGTCCATCAGCAAGCCCATGAAGTAATCGTTGTATGAATAGTACAAGCATAGATCTTTCCTCAACAGTTCGATGTATTCGCAGCGAGAGCGATTCGGATCGCGATTGACCGAGAAATCAGCCAAAACTCCAATTACATCCTTGATTCTAATATGTACATCTTGCAGGCTGGTTGTTTGGGCCAGTTCTTCATCGCTAGGAAAAGCGAAACGTTCGCGATTCACTGCAGCTTCGGCCATTTCATCATCGGCATCTTTTCGCTCCCTTTCCATACGCTTCTTCAATTTCTTATTTGCTGCCTCAATAGGTAGCATATCCTCATCTTCCTCATCATCTTCATCATCTTCATCATCATCATCATCATCATC
>JXWZ01010414.1:0-27463 GCA_000956215.1 Anopheles farauti No. 4
TTTTTTAGCTCAAAATTAATTTGTACTGTCCATTACGATCAGTTATGAATTTTTTTCATCAAAACTAATCACATACGTTTCACCTTTTATTTCAGGTAAGTTACTCAAAGCGAACAAATAGCAAGGAGCAACTGCATAGAAGAGAAGTATACACCATAAAATAATGTTTGAAACCTGTTTGCCCAAGCTGAAAATTTTTCAAACCCTATGCAGACCATTATGTTGTTAGACAAATAGAGAAAAAAAATCAACACACTATTGCTACCAATTACCCTCAATGGGCTGATCGAATTGATTGGTTCAGTCGAAACATAGTGCAAGCTCGTCCACTCAAAGACCGAACGTCCCACTGAACCATATAGAAACTATTTGTTTCATGGTGGAAACTATTAAGATAAGCGTGTTCGTTACCATTTCCTCATTATTTTCGCTCTGCCTTCTAATCGAGCGCCTGGTTACGTTGGGACTTTATGCGGGTGATGAATTATTATGTTCTTTTTTTTCTCCCTCTCACCAAAAACTACTTTACTGGCACTGAACGCATAAAAATAATCAAACTACGGTACCGAGATTAATCAACGTCAATCAGCGTTCAGGGTCAGGACCCGATCGAAGGAGGATGGATTTAGGGTTTGGCTATTTACACGTGCTCGTAGCGATATTAACAACAACAAAACCCCGTCACGGTACCAGAAGTAGTTATTAAATAATACAATTACGCTTGTTCCCAATAGTTGTGACCTCTTTTACACGGCAGGCAGGAGTGTGATAGGTGTGAAGCTTAATGGAAAACTAATTACATTTGGTAGTGAATTATGCAGTGATTTGTAAAGCTGAATTGTGCTCATAATGCTTAATCACTAGACCAAGTAGCATTCGAGCTGAGATTTTGGGGGGGAAATTAGCATTTGTTTAGTGTATAAGACGTAAATTTTTGAATTTCAACACCCACGGTTCGACATTACAGCTAATCTCGCGCCGAAAGGTATGCAATCGGCGCTACGCCTGTGTTGTTCTGTTTATTATTTCATACAAGCAGCGCTTTTCTGTACAGATTCACCTAAACGAATTTAAGGACAATATTTAAGCCATTTCTTTTATTTTCCTCATTTTAAAAAAATTCTCCCGGATTGCTTTGCTTTCCATCAAGCACCACCTCGTATTTTTCTCGAATACCGTTGTACACATACTCTATTTGACAGCATTTTACACGTACCGTAAATTTTAACCGCCGCTGGAACGTTTAGCTCATTTCCTCCGGCACAGCGAGATGAAAACTAATTTACCGAAATGAGGTACCGTAATGAGGAGAAGAAAGCCATATATGCATACGGGCTACCCTGACGCCTGGCGGGAGGCACGACTAAGGCAAGAATAGTGAGTGGGCATCCTTCCACCGGTTCAGTGCAGCAGCACAAAAACATTCATTAGCATCGATAAATGTGCTTCGCCCGTGTATAGCGGCCCCATTGACGGCGCTTGCGATTGTAGGTGCGCTGCGTGAGGTAAGGACTCTGTACCGCCTGAAATTATGCAACCGTGTGTGCCTGTATACATCCGCTCGCCGCACGCTGGGTTTGAAGCAAAAGCATCGTGAATGGAATGCTCGAAATTACCCTGACCAACCCATGCAATTCACCCGCCCGTGCACCGGTCCGTGGTCCGCTAGCTACAAGCATAAATGGCTTCGAAGCGGTACGGAGTGAGCCGGAGCGCCACAGGAACATATTTATGACTTCGTCTTGACGGGAATGCTCGAGTTGCATTTTTGCCGCGGGAAAGCGTCAACGGGCTGCATTCAATGCTCACCCGCGGGGAATCGTCTCACCCGCAGCGGGCAAATTTTCCTGTAGGGTGGTAAGCATTCTAGCGAGGTCAGGTGAACCGATGTGCACAAACGCATTCGTTCATTTGGGAGCGAATTCAGCTTGAAAAGGTTCACCGGGTGTACCGAATTCACTTAAGAAGTTAATTTAAAACACAAATTCATAAAACATTTACCAAATTTCACGTCCCGTGTGACCTCTTTGCCTCATTTTCAGCACTCGTTCCGCGCGTAGTTAGTGGCAGAACCGCAGTTTTGTGATTCGGTGAAGGATTCACTGCACATAATAACCGAAAAAACCGCAAGCGTTTAGTTTCAGATTTTGTCAAACCGACACGTACCGGTCCAGTATCATTCGACCCGATACCACGGCATTGCAGCAGTTGCATCTCGAGCGGTGGTAAACTTTTTGCCAAGATGGTGATTCTGCTTTCAGTGATACTAACAAAGAATTTTGCAGTACCATATCTTCCCATCATATGAAGCCCGAAAGAAGCATCGTTTTTAGAGTACTTCACAGTACCATCTTTCTGGTGCATGCAACCACGTGCCCCACTTGGTAGCATCCCTAAACGATGGAGCGAATGTGTCCTCAAGTGCCATACTTTCCTCCGTTTTTTTTTTGTTTCACTGGGCTGAAAGCAACAAAGATTTTTTAAAACCATGCCCAGAGCGAAACGGCAACGGCTAATACGTGTCAGCTGAGATTTGCACCATGAAACTGTCATATTTTCTCATCAACATATGCAGCGGTTTCTTGCGGTAGTCGACGAAAGAATTCGGATAGAGTGAAATCGGTGCCAAAACTTTACATCCAGCGATGCGAGTGAACCGAAGAATGGATATAATTTATGCAAAATTCAATCTGTTTTTAAAAGGCTTAGTCAGCGTGAAATTTCTTTTTTATGCTCGTCTTGATGTAAAAATACTGTAAGGTTATCTAGCGGTTCTGTTCGATGAAGGGCGTAAGTTTTCGATCGAACCGTGTGTTCCAAAAGAAACAAGTTTTTACCTTCATGAACGAGAAAAAAGATTCTTATAAGACAGATTGCAAACGTTTCCTTGCAAACATTCATAATATTTAATACCAGTATGGATAGCGCAAACCTAACAGCTCATAGAGGATCTAATAGTTTGCAATTTGCAGGTGAAACATAATAGAAACCGCTTTAAATACAAGAAACAAAACATTAAACATCTGCTGCACGACGAATCTTACTTTCTCGTACTCATTTAGATATATAAATAAAAATTACGCTCTAAAACGTCATTTTGCCAGTTTCTTGTTAAACTTAACACCGTAGATGTCAGTTTGCCCTGAGCTAACTTCCATGGATTCTTACAGATTTACAAACAACATATTTTATTTTTCAATTTCTTTCTAACTTTTTAAGTATTCTTAATGCTGCTCTTGAATCGTAAAATGCGTTCAAACTTCTTTTTTTTTTGTTTAAATTTTCCATAAAATGATCCAATATGCTGCCTGGTGCGAATGAAATTCCTCTAAAAGCCTGTATCATCATCGCAGATGCTATTACCCTTCCGCTTACCCCCACCCAAATTGCCGCATCCAAACGACAACCATTGAAACGATCTGGCAACCCATAAGACATTTACCATTTCAATTGCGTTTGGTACCGAAAAAGCTTCAAAATAAACAAGAGCTTCGGTGCCAATTTTGGTACTATTTTCTAATGATCCTTAAACACTCACACTCGAGGAACCTGGTGGGCTATAGCGGGCCCCGATCGGAAATGTGAGTTCAATTGCGTTTCTTTGCACGACCGTCCCATTCGTCCGACCGGTTGCAATTGCAAAGATGGCAACTACCACTCACGTCATGCCCCGGGCAAATGGGGTTCCGGCACCCTGCCGTGGGCCTCTCCTCTCCGTTTGAGCATCCCTAAAGGAATTTAAGCTGATGCTCGCATGCACCGTAACTGATGCAACCGGGCCAAGGCGAGAAGGAGGGTCCTGCACCCGAAAACTACGCGTAGTGCCGAGTGACATTCTGTGAAAAAGGAAAATCCACCCCGACGAACTGTCTGGCAGTGTGGTGTTCGGTGTTCGGTGCACGAAAAATATGCAACACGTGCCACTTGCACCGAGAGCGCCGGTGAAATCGTACAACGAGTGAGTGGCTGGGCTCCGGTTCTGTTGCCGCTGTTCTTCATCGCTTTCGCATGACCCAGGGCATCTTCGTGCTCGAGCAAACCTCGGATTTTCTCCATCGTCAACAAACTGACAGCATCGCATCGTTCCACTTGGCAGCGCTTTTTGCATTTATGGCATGCGTCGTTCCACCCAACCAGCCGCCCACCGGTCCAGGTTTTTCTTGTGCAAATTTTCGTTCTTCTTTTTTAAATAAATTTTCTCGTTATTCTCAATGTCCCACGATCCCGGGCGGACACGTTCGAAATGCACCCTGCGGAGATGCCTGGCAGGGCGGCCGGAGCGACCGGAGCCGTAGAATGCATGCTACCGGGAGCGTAACAGCAGATAGTGCAGTGATGTGAAACATTGGCCGATAGCGGTTTGTGTGTGCTTGAAAGGATACAGCCTTGCTTCTTTTTTTTGCGATGCTTTGCATTGTTGCTTTCATTATTTTTAAAAAGCAAAACTTGTATGTTCGCAATGTCTTGTGCGCTTGCAGGCGCCTGGTGTCAACGAGATTCTCGTTTGGGCGAAAGGGCGAACAAGAAAATGCTGTGAAATTTCATGTATTGATAGCATAACGTAAACGTGCGCAGTTTAGAATTCAGCGAATTCGGATGATTTTGAATTTTGTTGCTTTTAATGTTTTATGTCAAACTTTTCATAAATTGAATATTTCATCTTATTTCATTTTCTGCATAGAATAAGAGTTTTCGGTCGGGAGGCATTTGGTGAAACATTTCACTAAAACTATAGCTATGACAGCAAAAGATAAATCTCTCAACCGTGTTTAAACCTTTATAATTCTTTAATACTGGATAATTCAAAGATATGACCTATGCTTGTTTCTCTTTCCCAACACAAAACCTTCAACATAATACAGCTGCTACAAATTTCATCTCATTCGCACAGTGCAAGACAGCTTGTCACACGGGAAGCAGTAACCGGATTCCTTACACTGCGAAATGCTTCACTGTCCGCTTTTCAGTTTCTTTCAGTTCACCAAACAAAGTCTAAAGAAATTGATCTTCTTCTTCACCTCCTCTTCCAAATTCTCCTCTAGCACACTGTTGTGTGGTCTGTGAATGAGACCAACGGTCGAATCAGAGCGCAAAATGCCGAACACAGGTTGTCACATTCGCAAAAGATCGAACACGTTACACATCCACTCGGATGTAATATGGTGGAAAGATTTGAGGATTTGTCATGGACATTCCTCGAACAAACTCTTTCTCGTACAGCGCGGGATTCGCTGTACGGTGATGTTTTCTTCACCCAACAAACAGTCCGGTGATGACGATGATGAAAAGTGTCTCTCGCAATTTTTCATCCTCCAATAAACAATTTAACGCCAGCCACTACTGCCAGTACGGTCGGGTGCAACCCGAATACGACGCTAGCACGGATGTGTATTAATACTTTGCGCTTTACGCTTCTGCTCCATAGCAGCCCGTCCGTGGACGACGACATGGCAGTTCAACGACGTCTAAATAAAACGATGATTAAACTAAATAAAAGAGCTCGTTTGAGGTGCCTTCATGGTCACGACGCAAACAACATCCACGGTCCAAGGTTGCCACTGTTGATGAGGCACAGCAACAAAATTGTTCATCTTAAATGTCTCCTGACGCTGGCGTGCTCGGCATGCGACGTCATCGTGCGCACGATCAAGGGCAAGCGACAAAGATCGGTGTCCATTAATGGGCGATTTATTTTTGGCCCGATGATTTATCCAACATATTTTGAGAAGTTTTCTCTTTAGGTCAAAGATCTTACATGCTGCACACACACACAGCCACAGTAAAAACAATCTCCGTTCTTTCTCGTAAGACACAATTCTCTTTGTTCCAAACGCTGATGATGACGAACTAATTAAATCCGGTGTCAAAAACTCATCGCTCATCCTCATCGTTTCGAACGAGTGAACGAGAGGGTAAGAGACACCCGCCCCAACATCATGATCCCTTGCCCCAAGAGCACAAGCGTCTGACTCATTTTTAGACATTTTTTTTTTTCGACGGTGAAGAAATATTCGACACGGAATGGTGCGAAGGAGACATCAAGAAAATTCCGTCCGTAAACTGACAGCTTCCACTTTCGGTAACTTGTGCATTTTTTCCATCACCTCTGCTTTCTGGCAGAAACGTGTTGCGGTGGTATTTGTACGGATTTAAATTTTACCTGGTGAAAAAAACCTGGTTGGGCCTTACAACCACCACACGGCACGCAAATACTTTCTCGACCAATACCAGCTACTAAGATCGTATGGATACGACACTGACGCTGGTCGTAGGAGATCATCGGTATGACTCGACCGTAGCAAACGCGTACAGGTAGCGTGCCAGGTCCAAGTGTGCCGGTGCCGTTCAGTTTGTCGCGAAGTTTCAAACACTCGACGTGCGTCGTGCGGGAGTAATTCAGGAGAACCGTGCCGTGCCGAATATCTTGTGCGTTCTATCGTTTTGAGTTCGCGTTTGCTCGGTGTCGTTTTATTGTGCAGTTTTTTTTATTGCAATATTTGTGCGGCATTAGTGGTTGTGCATTTTTGTGGTGATAGATAAACGGCACAAAGGTTTGTGAATTTTTAGTCACGCTTTAGCAGGAAGAGTGAAATTGCTAGTGGAATTTGACCGTTCTGGTTTGTGGTTGAAATTACGTTCAATTAAATACATTCAAAATAAATGTTTTGATTTTGTTTTCAATAATTGTTTGGCTAAACTTTGGTAATTTAGTTGAAAACGGTTGTGTATTTTTTTATTATTTGTTTTTCTTTTCAATACTACATGAACCAGAACGTGTGAATAGTGCCGACAAAATCGTTGATAAAATCCAGATCTACGTGCAAAGACGTTCTCCATCCATCTCCATCCGTCAATCGAAAATGGAAGGTGTGAATTATAATGTCGGGTTTTTTTGCGATAGGGTGGTGAATAGCTCTATTTACGGTAGAAGCTGGAAACTGGATTATTAAAAATAGATTTTTAGCTCGGACTAACTCACGTTGCCAAATATTCCATCGAATACAACAACAAAACACCCAAGCAAGAAAAAAAAAGAATCGATGAAAAAGAGAAACTATAGGAAGACAAAAACACAAAAAACACATACAAATTGAATGAATCATGCACCTCCACGCTGCACACCGTTCGGCTTATGGGCCCCAAATGCAACGGGCAACGGCTCGTTTCTAAAATAAAACCATCATCGAACGCGGTGAACGTTCTGAACGCGCCCGTAACCCGTATGGAATGCGGTCAAAACTCCCGCGGCTACTTAGTAGAACGCGTTGTTAGTGGCAGTTGGATCTGTTTGCCGTATTTTTGGACGCATGGCGTGGCATTTGCCACACGATGATGTCTGGTTTTGATCAGCGTGGCCACCAGAATTAGGTCATTAGGTTGGTTGGGCCATTTATGCTCTCAGGGAGCACAAAGAATAGGTTAAAAAATTGTGAGGAATTAGAAGCTCATTATTTATTATTTCATTTTGATGAAATGCGTGCTATCGACTGATTACAATGAAAATGAAAACCAAACACTCAATTCAGGAATTGTTTTACTTCTGGGCGATCATTTAAGATTAACTTTTACTCTCAAAATCATCAAATACTTTTTAAGTCCATTTTACGAAAAACACCAGGCGCCTCCATGTCGAATATTAACAAACGCTAAAAAATACATTGCCACGAGAACAAATTATGTGCATAAATTTAGCACGTTTTTCGAGCCAACTCCTGATGCTCCCCTCCTCCATCATGGCAACTTGTAATCCAGCTAATACATTTACCCAAAAACTCCACCCTCCAATGCCAACCTAGCCGAACCGATTACCGATGATTATCGTCATCAGCATCATTAAATTTGACGAACTTGAGCCCGGCAGGCTTTCAGCTGTCGTGGCTCTTCGCCACTGGATCAGCAAATGAACGATTAATTACCAGATAAATTCCTGACGGGAAGAACTCATAATCCAGTGACGTGCTGCCGGAATGGTCCTCAGCCCAGTGACCGGACGATCATTAGCACCGGGCTTTAAAAACGTTTCATTATTGCTCGTTCCACAGAAAACTGACACTCGAGGGTTTGAGGTGCAAACACCAACGAGAATGTTTTGCTCATACTCGTCCATCATGTTTTTCTCGTTATAGTCTATTCCAAACTGAATTGAATTGATCGAATTGAAACCTTCGATCTAAGTGAAAAAACAACATTAAAAAATGATTAATTTAGTGATAATTAATCGATAGACATAAGAAGATGGCTTCAACTTAGAGAAGAATTTCTCCCAAATAAATCTATCCATGAATGTGAAGCAAAAAATATGCATCATACATCCAAACCACCACATCACACTGGCAGTGAAAGCCAGACAACTTTCGCGAAAGTGCACGACTTGCGAAAAGAAAAACTTTCTTTGCGGCCATCCAACTCCTTACACACGCGCGCGGCTGGCTGCAGCGGTAGCTATCCATCCATCAACAATACGAGCAAAAAAAAAGCAGTGTTATTCGCACTGCTGCCAAATGATCTTATCGCATGAATGAAGGCTTGCTGCAGCCTTGCAACAAAAGCTAACATCTAAAAGAAACTCCGAGTTGAATAACGCACACTCAAGAAGGGACCGAGTGCGAGAGACGGTGAGAGAGAAGGAAAGGGAACGCAAAACTTCAAAGCACCCAGCACCCAGAGCACTACGCTACGGAGTTCATACAGCAAATTAAGTTTTCGAAAACTTGTTATAGAAAGTGTCTGTTTTAATTAAAATCTCGTGAAACATCACCCGGTGCGACATGAAGTGGGCTATTCGCTCCGTCTCTATGCCGCCTACTGCTGTTGCTGCTTTGTGCCAGCTTTACACAAACGTCAACAGCAGCGGAGAAGAGAGTCCGTCTGGCGAGGGTAATTCGCGAGAAAAATGACAAACGAAACAAGAGCGCACACTCACACACAAACGCGCATCACTCACACTCACTAAACCAGGATAAGTCGGTGCTCAGAGTCTGGGTGGCGATTTCGAAATCCATGTGAATATATCTTCCATCAAACCTAACTGGATTGTTGCGTCGAGCTCAGAAGCTCTTTCCTTCTCTCTTTCTCTCTCTATCTCTCTCTTTCTCTCTTTCTCCCTCTCTCTCTCCAATTCTCTCTATCTCTCGACTGCGATCCTAGCTTTATAGGGTTGACGGCTCAAGATGATAATGCATCTGTGTGCGTATGTCCGTGTGGAAAGGGGAAAGAAGTGAGTTCTTTTTTGCTACACCACGTCCCCGTTCAAAACTTAACTGGATCATGCCTCGGTAAAAGCTTGGTGGGCAATTTAGAGCCGCTCATCAAAAAAGATAACGGCCAAAGAAAGGCACAGTTCGCCGCCACCGCCGACACATATCAGATGAAAAGTCTTTCACTCAAATCCCATTTATCTTCCCGACCGAGCTCGTCGCGATTTGCGGGAGCACCGGGAGAATGAATTAGGTGGAAGGAGGGGGAAGGTAAAGCCGGACGAGTTTTGTATCCTTTTCAGCTCGAACCCCTCGCAAGTGGCAGTATTAGTGTGGCTCAAACTAGCTGTGGCTCAAATGTCCGCCAGATAATTCCCGGATTTGGCCGCCCACTCGGGCAGCCCCTTCTTCGCAGGGTGGAAAAGCAAACACAGACACACACAACCTTCCATTTCACCCAGGGCGAACCGAATGCTGGGAATGAGAAATATAAAACATACAACATCACTAACTGACATGAACACCGTACCATTTCTTTTCTGAAGAGTTGCGAGGGGACGATGAGCACGAAAAATGCGGTTGGAGATGAATCGCTGTAGCAATTTAATTATTTTATTCTACGTTCTCGGCCCTGTAGGCTTCTCCCTTTCCTCCTTCCCTTTGTCCGGTCCATCCTGCCTGGACGGGGATAAAGAACTCGACTAGACTCACTAGACACCGAATCTTTCTTCGTTTCGTTTCGCTATCGTTGTAGGTTTGAAGCGTGTCGCTTGGCCTCCACCAGCCGAGGGCCCTGAGTACGAGGTACATCCATCACAGCAAAAACAACACGCGGTAGGTCAGCAAATCCCTTTGCAGCAGCAGCAGCAGCAGCAGCAGCAGTCACCGCAACAATTCTACCACCAAACAATCCCTCAGCAGCACCAACCGACTTATCAGCCAACGAGCTTCCCACCCCAGCAGCAGCCGCATCATCAGCCGGTGGAAAGAATTGTACCCATTCAGAGGGTGAGTACAGCACATAGCGTGCTAATATTATGTAGATTAAATGCTGTTGCGAATGATTTTAGTACCAAAACGACGCTGCGACTGTGCGAAACAATGTTGCAAAATGCAGCCTCTTACTTACTTTCGGCGAACAAGTGCCCAAAGTGATTAACAAACTGCTGGCTGAGTTGTTAAACATGTGTTCCATTTCCACTTGGATGAGTTTGGTTAGGTTTATGTCTTTTTTTCGTTTATTCATTGCAATATTTCGAAACACCAGAGAAAAAAAGCGGTCTATTCTTAACGTGAACATTTGTTTTCAAAATAAAAGAATACGTAAATGTTACGTCCTTAAAGGCTCGTTTGGTGCTCGACTCATTCAAATAACTCTCTCCCAATTCAAACTCTATTTGAACCGAACCGACACATTTTCATTGCACCGGACATGTTTTGCGCCCGTCATCCAGCACCGAGCGATTGGCCAATAATTCTCTCATCACTCAAATTCCAAGCACTCCTCGTCCGACGAAAACGGTGCCAAAAAATCGACAAGTTGCCAACAAAATTTAAGCGGCAATATTTCATTTCTCTCTGCTCGGGAGGTGGTGGCTTTTGTATTGCACATAAACGAGCCACTTAACGCGTTTGCTGAAACGGACCCGCCTACTGGCAAACGGTCAATCGGTGAAACGGGTCCCTGACTTAACGGATACGTTTGTAAAATGTCAGCCTCAGTGCGCTCTTGAAGACGATATTTCGTCCGCGCACTGCCGAGCTGCATTAGAGAGTTAATGAAATATTGATGTTTTTTAATCCATTGGGAAAGTTGATCACATAAAAATCCCTTTCTCGTGTCGAAAAATTGACTCGCACGATCAGCACCCTTCACATGGCTTAATTTTGTCAGCGAAAAACTGTCAACAACAACATTAATTGAGGTAGTAGTATTTATATTTGAATGCTTTCTGTTCTTATTTATGTTCGTTTATATTTAGCAATTTTCTGCTCCTGCACGTTACTGCCTACTGCGTTGCTTTTCTTCCGCGCACTGATGTGTGGAAAATTAACCGAAACGCTGTGCAAATCAACCCCGTATAAGTGACGTATTTTGACACACACAACAGCACGCGGGTACTCGGCGACGAAAAGATCCTATTTTGCAACAAATCGGTCAACCCCATTCTGCGCTGTGGTCACGGCGTTTTTTTTTTCACCCTCTCCAATGTGCTCCTTTTTTGCCTTGCCACAACAAATTGACAGCTGTCACAAGATTGCGGTGGCTGTCACTTTTCCACTCAAACCTTCTGCGACGCTGGTTGCTACGATGGTGCTACGAAAAAAAACGCAGAAAAGTGCACAAAAATAAGGTGCTTGAATGCATTAAAAACCATTATGGTAATTTTAAATCGCTTTTGTGCATGGGGCCAAAGACAAATTAATTATCGGAGACTGACTGGGTTCCAAGTTTTTGGGTTTGTGCCCTCACCATCAGCCACGAAGAAAAAGTTTAATAATGTGACGCCACTCAGGAATGGTCGGGTTATAATTTCTTTCCGATAGCTTTTAATTGATTCATTGTGTCAGAAGGCGGCGGTATGGCCACGGTTTGACTGACTTTAATTATTTTTATTTTCATATTAAAACCCGTCAAAAACGAGAACCTTTTTATCCATGCCCCTAAGTGTTTCTCGGTGCGGACCCTAATACCGACTCGGTTCACAATTGTTTTCATACAAAATGTGTAAATGATTGTGAAAACTTCTACATCCGATTTTGCAGCGGGGTTCGCCTATCGCGAAAGTGGCGCTTTTCGTTTTCCTTTGCCCCGCCATTTGTGCGGGAAAAACCCAGCTCAAAACGCGTGTGCCCCTAATTGGCCACCGACCATTCGTTTGCATGCGATGGAAACTGGGCGGGAGTGTGACGTAAATCATTTGCATCACCATGCAGCTGTGCTCTCGTTGCTGTTAATTTACCATCGAGAAAATTGCATTCAACCGAGGAAACGTGCAGGCAGCGGTCGGAAAAAAAGTGCCGGCCATTTGACCATCTATAATATTTCTGGCCCACCATCGAGTGAGGGCGTGACAGAGAAGAACAAAAAACGAGTGCGAATGAAAAGCGGGAACGCGAAATGGCAAGCATTTTCACGCTTTTATCGTACAGTTTTGCTGTGCAGAAAGGAAGATAAAAAGAATGGGATGAAAAAAAAACACCAATCAGTGACAAAAAAGTACGAGTAGAAAGGCAACAACAACAACAAAAAACGGAAGAGATTTCTCGATCGCTAGGAATGCAAATTTGATGCATAAAGTGCACATCAAAAGTTTGCCGCGCAATGTATTCCGGAAATAGTTGCATCTTCCTGGGCTCGACATGAAACCGCGACACGCCAAAGCGGGCTGTTGCCCGATTGAGCACGACACCTTCTGGCACATATGAGGGCAGCCTCTGAAAGGACCAAGGGAGGGGATGATTGTAAAAAAGGATTATGTGAGCATGGGTAATGCACAGTGCACTTAGTGCAAGTAACAGAGTATAAACGAGGTTAAACCAGGGTTGTACCCAGTTGACCGGCATGAGCCGAATGCGATAGCGAAAAACAAAAACCGGATGCGGTATGTGTGAGATCAAAAAATGATCTCAGGCGCAGGACAGCGAGCCACCCATTAAACCTACTTGTCCGTGAAGCTTATTTAACTAACATAATTATACTTTTACGGAAGGCTTTCGCTGTTTGAAACACAAACACATGAATGAAGAAGACAAAAAACGCTAGAGAATATGGATGAGAATGGCGAGAATGTGTTCAAGAATCTGCATTTTTTAACACACACTAAAAGGTGTCCCATATGTTGTGCAATTTGATTAGCAAGATAAATTCACTGTTCCGTGGAGTTCAGGATGAGAGGAGATTGTTCTTTTTTTATTTTAATTAAAAAGAAATTTTTGAAAGCAATTAGTTTAAAATTTATTTCAAAAAGGACCTGAAACGAGTGATTTAAATAGCAAAAAATTATCAACTAATAGCATAATGTAACAATATGTTGATACACCACTTTCTGAGCAAATTATATACTTGCTAACTGGGTTTTATTAATACGATAATTTAGATGCTTTAAGTTATGCCAATTTCCCTTTGATGAATCACCTCCATCGATCAATGCCTTCAATCTAATCCAGCATTTTGAAGACACTTTAAAATAATCCAATAAAAACTAAACCATTGCTGAAGCAGTTTCCAAAAGCTTTCCTATCAAAAAACGCATCTCTTTGTTATCAACAAAACCCAGCCAGATAACAGTACACACACACACACACACACGTAAGCGCCAGAGCATGCAGGGTTATGGATGCGACACCATTCAAAGTTGATGAGAGCAATGCGGTAGCCGACGCGCTGATTTTATGGCGCCATGGAGTGCTTCATAAAATTTATTAGCGGATCAATCGCCAGCCACACTCGCACGAAATGCGAGACTTTTCCCACCCGCCTTACCCCGGACGAGAAGGTGCCGATAGCGATGACCTACACCGGTCATTTGCGGGCGTAATAAATTGGCCATTCGATACGGAGTAATAAAATATAAGGCAAAAAAATGTAAGGCCCAGGCGATATGGCAACCGCCAGCATACTATATATATTTTTATTCCTTTACACTCACGAAGGAAGCGAATTTTGATTCTATTGCTTCCGTGCACTTCCGTGCGCCCGATCATAGAGTCTGTCAATCAGGGCGGTGTTTTATGTCCACCGGGCGTTAAATTGCATTAGGAGCGTTGAAAAAGGTACCGAACGTGGCCCACTTGGCCCCAGATTCGAATCTATCACCGGTACCGGTTTAGTTCGGGTTATGATTTTTCAGCGATTAAGTGATAACAAAAAAAACACCCTTCGCTTCTCCGTGCTTTGCGGAGACACTGCAGCAACCGCAGCAACCTTTTCCTGCGCCACCTGGGGAATTGGGAGAGACGCAAACGCTAACGATAATGGCATCAAACGATAATAATGTTGATGATCGTACCGTCTCCATTATGATCTCGGGATGATTGTGTTGTTTGGCTTTTTTTCCTCCAGCGCCGTCGGTTTCGCCGCCTAACGACATGCACTAACGAACAGATCCCAGCTGCATCAATATCTACAGCAGACCGCGACGATGATGAGTTTTAAAGGATGCTGCTCTGTCTAGCTGCCAAACATATCGTCAAAACTTTAGCGACTTTCGATCTACCGTAAAAAAATAAAAGAAAAAACATAACACAACACAAAAGGAAGGAACATTTCCCTTCGAAACTAGACAGAACCGTTACGCGGCCTGACCCAACGGTACGTGTAAAGGGACCTTGCCAGCTGCAAAAGTAAACAGGTGCAATCTGCGGATGTGTGTGGTGTGCGAAAATTTATGGTGCTTTGCGATTTATGGCGTGAAACAAAAATTTATGGACGGCGTCGCCGACCAGAACGCGATGTCGGATGGTTTAGGAGCGTGAACGGAAAATGAACATATACACAAAAACGCATGTATGTGTGTGTGTGTGCGTGTCTGCATTACACGGCGCTAGGAATCAATGTATTGAAAGGTTGAAAGTTTATCGTCAAAACCCGACGCCGCATGTGAGTCTCGTCTCACACCTGGAGTAAGGACGAAGTGCATTGTGGGTATCGTGTGTTCCTTTGACAAACAGAAGCTCTCGTCGCGCGACCCACTCGACCTGCTACATATACACACACACACACACACACATACGCATTCAAACACTCTCACACAAACCAGGTGTCGGACGAGTGTGCCCTAGTGTGCCCGGCCACCGGAGGATACTTCAAATTGAACATTTCAACGACACTCGCAGGCCGGTCGCGCTGCCAAACCGTATGCAATAACATTTTCCAACGAGCGAACCGGAAAAGCGGGATCATTCGAGGACCCTGAGGCTTCGTGTCCGTGTGTGAGTGTGTGTCATCATCGCGTTGTCCGCACTGACGCCGAGCGTTCGACGAATGACGGGCGAGGAGACGCTGTTTGAGGCACCAACAAGCTACGTGACATGTTGCAAGTTCGTCGCCGGTTTTCGAAATTCTGCTACCGACGGTGAGCTGCTTTTGCCTGGAAGGTAGACAAAGCGCCGTACAAATTCAGATCGTGATCAGAGCGTGTGTTATTGAATTTTCATACGTTTTTTCTTCTTTTTTGTAGCAGTCAGCATCACAGGTTTTGTTGATAAATGTTTCGCTAAAGATAGCACAAAAGACAGTTCACGTGTTTGATTGTTTGAGTTTCCGAAGGTGCGTTATTTGCTATAAAAAAGTTCGTACAGCGTTGATGTGATGCACAATGCATACCTTTGGGGTGATATTCCGCCTCAAAGTATGCAATTTCAATGCTTAACTCATTTTTTATCCGTCAATAACACGGATAATGGTATGTTAGATTAATAACAGAGTGTATTTAAAGGGGATAATTTAGTGTTAATATAAGTGAAGCAAGCATTCGTTGGTTGAATAATTGAAAAACAGGCAAATTTCATCAATTCAGTCGGACAATTCAGAGGTCTCACTTGTTGCTAAGATCGTTTTGTGAAATTTACCCATAAAACCAGGAGGGCATATTTAAATAATGCACTATGTGTTTAATGTTAGTGGGGGAGCTTATACAGCTTGTAGTCTGGAAATTTTCCACTTTAATCATTTGATTCACCTGTTTCACAATCACAACATACTACGAACGCACGATACTAACGTTTGCTCACAGCTCCATCGCTTTCTTCCATTGTTCACACAGCAAATGGACCGACTTAAACACACTTCCCGGCTCTTTCCTTTTGACCCTGTTAACCACATGAGAATGACCAATACAACATTTTTCACCCACAATCACCAGGAAGAACTGCTTCCCGTGCAAACTTCCCCAAAGAAGTACATAACTTCACTCCGCTGTCGGTTCGCAAACGCTCACGGGCTAACGTTGTCCGCTTTCTACAACCGAAAACTACCAGAAAACGAGCGCACCGAGCGATTGTCTCTAACGATTGACTAAAGGCAAACTTTCCGCCCGCACCGAGCAAAACTTTAACATCCTCCGAGTGGCCGCTTATTAGGGACTGCGACTTGGGGTTCGTTAAACAAACCGGATGGTAGCAGCAGCAGCATCGGTAGCAATGCTGTACACTCGAAATTATATCATTTGCGCGGTGGGAAAAAGTTTGACAGTATTTTTTCACCCAACCAGCGGACGGAAGAGGAAGGTGGATGTGGCAGACGATGGAATCTCAAACTATTCCACTTCTACGGTGCCGGTACCATCCCTCCAGGAAGTGGCCCCTTGACTCGGTCGACCATTCGCCGCTTTTGAAACGGTATGGAACGGATGCTTCCACATGTGAGCACACATTTTGCGCATGATTTACGAGCTTCACCACACATGCTGCCGATACTGAATTATATGAATTTCTATGGACGACTGTACCTGTGTGTGTGTGTGTGATGAAAAAGTATTTGTGAGTGTATTTGAACTACCATCCGTTTTTAGGACGGGAAAAGTATCTATTCGTTTTGAAATTTCCCACTGAACTACGCCGTACAGATAGCAGTCTACATATCCTCACAAAAATGGTACGCACGAACGAAACGACACAAACACACACATACCCAGTCATCGTGACGCAAATGATGGTCGCAAAAAAACACGCATAAAATATTTTGCCCGTGCGCGTAAATGAGCGTTCTCGTTCGCGGGTTGCTTTTCTTCCCAAGCATATGTCTGTGTCTATAATGAAAAGCCCCTTTAGGTAAAGCGCTGCCTTCGACAAAGGCTCCGGTTGCTTTGATGGTGAAAATTTTCTACAGCTCACAGTCGTCTGAGTAAATTGTACCCTTATGGATGCGTATATGTGACTTAATTGTTCTTGGATATTGGGAACATTTTTGTTAACCAACAAAAAATGGTACGAACGATTGAAGTATATAAGTTATTTGATGTTTTCAAAATCGATGAGCATAATTAATGTTTTATAAGTAAACATTCTTCGAAGGCTTTCCAATCGAATAATTAATCCGATATTGAATATCAGATGTCGAATATAATAAAAAAATATTCAATAAATATTTTTTAGCTTCTCTAGTTTGTAACATCCTTATAGAATTTTAATTTACCAAATCAAGGTTTTAACTGTCAATTAAATGTTTATCAATACACGAATAATTTGAGTTGCAAACGTGCTAATCGACAAGTTTGTCTCTGCAAATTGCATGCCTTGAGAAATGATGACAAAAACGCCTAAAAATATGCATCAAGTAACATTTTGCGAGGTATTGAAATTTTTAACAAAAAAAAACAGCCGTACTTAATTTATATATTTAATTTAAACTTTTCTAATTTACCCTGAAATACAGACACATACGAACACGGCAGCAGATGGTAGTGGCAGTTTGAAAGAAAATCATAAATGTCACTGTACAATGACGAACAATGTTTCGTACAGTGTAAATCTGCCACGGGCAATAGAAATCTGTACCAATTTTAACACCTTTTCGCTGAAATGAAAAGTGTCACATAAATCACCTTACACATTACACACGTAAACAGGACCATTTTCTAGATTATACTTTTATTTTCCGCACCTTTTGTATGACTAAAAACAACAACCATCTAAACACCTTCCTAGTGTTTCGGCCATTAAGAACGACGGCACCGGCGGTGGCAAGCGTATTCGTACTAAATTCCATCACGCGCGCACAGAGCGACCAAACATATTTCATACGTGTTAGCATGTCAGCATGTTTTCATGCATTTTCGGTTGGACAGGTGCGCCCCGTGCGAGAGTATTACATCATAATGTAAGCTATCGAGGAGATCTTAGGTGGGCGTCGTACATTACCACGCGTCTGGCGTCGAAGCGTTTCTGAAGCGTCGAAGCGTTCTCCAGCCCAGAGAGGAATGAAATTAACATCTTTGCCATTCTTCATACCGGAGCGTATTTCGCAATGGCCAGGTTCTACTTGACGTTCGTTCGGGCGGAAAATTCTTTCCCGTCCGACGCCACGACGTACTACACACGAGCGCCGATCATAAAGGTAAAATTGACGCATTTCGGTTGTGTGATAGAGGGAGAAAACACACACACACACATACACGAGCATGACATTCTCCCGAAGAAAATCTATTAACAAAGTAACGCATTGCAAGGGTCGGGACGGGAGGCACACACTCAACGGACACACTTAACGACAACGTTAAACAATGCTCGCACTTCACACAAGCGGCAATGCAAACGAAAAAAAAAACAGGTGCTATTATTTATGGTTATTTATGTGATGAGTGATTCTGTGGAGAAGCAAAATTTTGCCAAAGCACTCGTTGGGCTCTCGAGAAGCTGTACGGATGGTGGAAAACGGTGGACCACAAGTCAACACCGAGGCCGAGTTTGCACCTGTCATGCGTGAAGAATTTTTCACCTCCCGAACGACCATTAGCATAGTCTGTAGGTGTGTTTTGTGTGGTGCTAGAAATCAAGAGTCTCACAGTGCGAGAAGCGCCGCGTTCGAGACACTGTTGGAGTGATAAATTGTTAGCGCTTACAAACAGTACAACACCACCGCAAACAACCGAGCCTAATTGCGAACGAACAAGCCGCTTCCGCAACCGGTTCGGGCTGAGCGAATGAACCGCAAAACCTTCAACACGCCATGATCAAACGGTCCAGGGCGCTCTCTTCATCATCGTCGCCCGGCACATGGATTACGCTGCACCCGGGAATGCTAGGTGGCAGGCTGGATGGTCAGCCCAAAGTCAGTCCAGGTGTTCCCGGTGCGTCCGGGAATTAAAGGAACCGAGTGGTTTCGCGCGTTAAACCACAAAACCGCTCACATCCGGCAGCGCCTGGATGTATCGATACATTGGCAAATCCAGGCGTATATTCCGGGGCCCGGTCCCTCAACCCAATCACTCCCGTGGGGTTGGAGGTGCAGTTAACGCACATGGTCACTCTGCGCCAAAACCGCCAAACCCTCCCACCCTGTACGGCTGGCGGGAGCGAGTCTAATTAATTACCGACAATGATTATTATTGACTGTTTGTGAGGTTTACGCAATTTAAGCGCACTTTCGCACCTTCGGTTGGTCCAGACATGGCACACTGGAATCTCCGTCCGTCCGTTCGTTCGTTCGGTGCTTACAAATCGATCGACGATGGATGGTACCGATGGTCCTGTGCCAGCAGTTGTGCTGCCGCTGTAGTGCAAAGCATTTGATTAAATACGGTAATTACGTTTCGTATGCGGGACCTATCGGTACGGGAGCTTCTAGTTGTAGGTTTGACCGGTTACAGTTATTCCGTCATCCGATGGAAAGAGTTAGAAGAAATGCTACTGATTTCGTCTATTTGTTACTCACCGGTTATGTTATCGTTTGTGAACTTCAACACAAATGCTTTCAATGGTTAAAAATAATGGAATATTGGAAAGCAGATTCAAATACACAATTACATTTAGATTTGTTATATATTGCGGCATTCCTGGTAAAAATATTTCTGTAAATTATAAAATTAATATGCAGAACAAAAAACTACGCAAGTATTGTTACAAATAATATAACTTCTTTATTCCATTCAATTGCATACTTTTAGGCTAATTCATTCTCATAACACTGGCCTATCTATCGAACGCAACACTGTACCAACGCATTATGCATTAACGACCCTTTAAGCAAACGGGAAAGGATAAAAACAAAATACATGGCGAAAGTTATCTTTCTTAATCGCCAGTCCATTAATCCAACTACCGAAACGTAAATAATCTGCTGTCGACGGTTGTTGAAGATGTTACTGCGCGGGAACACAAAGGGAGAATGGAAACATAATCAAGCCCCACTGCCCCGTGCAACAACAAAAACTGCAATCGATAACGACCATATCCTCTATACCCGATGCCTTACACAAGGTCCAAGGTCGTACAAAAAAAAACACAAACAACAAACAGCATTCCACAATGCCCGGGAACCGCTTCTCCACCCTCCGGGACATTCGCATATTTTCATTCATCTGTGAACACGCATTGCCATCAGTTTTCGGTAGAATTTCACTCCGGCATTACACAATTCACGGGTATGCTCATAAAAAAAAACAACCAATGGCCCCTCACCGTGTGATCCATATCCCGGCAGCACGGATGGGGAGGGATATAAAATGCGAAAAGCATACTGGAGGTGTTGGGAATTGTTGTTCGTAAAAATAAACTCACCGCACCGGGACGCCAGAAGCCGAGCGGGTGTGTCGGGTATGCGGGGAACCAAGGACCAAAAATCGAAACACATGCAACACATGCAATAAAAATCATCTGACAAACCACGAACCAACCGTCCGGTCGTCCGGCCCGGGTAAGGAATATCGTAAACGGAACGGAATGGCATAAAGGACCCGCTGATGTTGGGTGTGGTTTTTCATCGAAATTTTGGTGTGCGTATTTTTTCCGAAATTTTGGTGTGCCCCTGTGAAACGCGTTTCTTTCGTTTTTGCAGCGGTTGGGTGTTGCGTTTCCGGAGTTTGGTTCGGTTTGTACATGTATATCTTTTTTTTTTAACCTCACACGCCAGTGAACTACAACGCTGCTTGCATCGCATCTGCTCAATCGTGCCCGTGCACGCATAGTTTTTTTTTTCTTTTTTTAAGGAAACATTCGGGTTTTTACTCAGTTGTTTCCATTTTCGAAAGCATCAATTTCAAACGACCTTCTCGTTCGCTGTGCCGTAAGAGTGATAAAAAGACGTTGTTTTTTTTTCTTGCCAACGTATGTCAAATAACCACGTTTTTCGGAAATTTCACCTCGAACGTACTAGTTGGCTTTTTGCGGAGAAGCTTTACGTCGACCGGAGGCTGGATGGCTGCCTCAACGAAGTAACATAACAGCGCGCCACTTAACGAAATATAGCTGCAAAAGAACGTTACCAACAAAACGAATCATTACCTGCGAACACAAAGGCATTAATTTTCTTACGCTTCAAGTGCGCCGCTGTGTTCGGTTGCACTGTCTGAAGGTACGCAAAATAGCCTTCGGTTCTGCTCACGAAACGACAGCCAAACGCCACGCTCAACGTTTATTCACCGGTCGAATATTATTTGTTAGGAACGCAATCGACGCTCACGTTATGTAAACATCTTTTACCTGTTTCTCGTTTTTTTTTTACCGTCGGAAAACCAACGAAGCACTGGAATCCTGTGCAAGAAATTAATACCACTATGCTCTGAACCATCTGCCAGCGCCGTGGACACAGCCCATTGAACATCGCTGTAGCGCTTCGCTGCGTTCGTGACGATCCGCGAAACTGCTGTGCCTTTATTTGAGGTGCCTCATGGTGCTGCAGCCCATTTGAAGCGGAGGACCGTGGGAGGAGCCCGATTTGATTCTTGCCGGGTTCCTCAACTGATTTACCCGAACGCAAACAACAACAAGTAAAGGAAACACATAAAAAATGTAATACCATTTAGACAGTCGGTGCACAAAAAGGAAGCAAAACAGTAAACCCCGGACGTATTAGGTGAGAGTTTTGGTAGCACATTTTTATAGGAAAACGCATGATCACGGCTCTAAAACCGACCTTTAAGAGTTAATTAGAACTTTACTAGATATTTCGATGCATCGTTTTCATAGTTTACTGAAGTTAATTTTTTAGTACGAAATTTAACAAAATTTCTCTCAACCGATTTCTTCTTAAATTATAAGTGACATACTAAGTTCAATATTATACAGTTGATTATATCTAATTTCATGGATTTGCTAATCAATGTAGTCTGAAAAATATTTATTGAATCCTGTTTAAACCTAATCTTGATGGTTTTTGTTACACAAGACAAGCAAATTGACATGTTAGAATAATAACCCCAATATTATTTGCACATAACTTTTCCTATTTGATTTATAAACAGGCGGATAACGAATTAATAAATAAAAATATTGTTTTTAAACTGTAGAAAAAAGGTATTTCCATCAAACACCGTTCTTTTGTACTTTTTCCCATCTCGTGATATTTTGTTCTTAAAATCTAATTTATGACCGTTGACTGAAAGCACTTTCAAGAGACTCCCACCTCGTTCGGAACGACTTGTTTTTCCAAACAAATACGAAAATGTTAACACGCGCTCGCTGAAAAGCATCTTAAGCGGAGAGTGTTACCCGTAATTGCTCAATTTAAACACCGTCGAGGCTTAGCAAAGTCTGCCACGAAACGTTCAGCTCCAGTGCCACATGCTGGCGAACAATTATTCCCAGTCCAACGCAAAAAAGCACCGACAGCCACACGTACACATGAACCGAAAAAGCTAAACACATCCGCGTGCCAATGTCCTCCTCATTAGCCGAGAGTTTGCCTCCCATCCCCGTGTAGGATGAAATTGTTTAATGTTGTAGCAAATTTTACCCTCAATTTAGCGATACCATGACGCACGCGAAACAACTCCGGCAGCGAACGTCGCAGACGGAGCCCAGTGTGGGATGGGCTGTGACATTGCTTCTTTTGTTCGTATCGCATCGTTTCGCACTCGCATTCATCAAATCATGCTTGTGGGCAAATTTTGGATACATTCCCCAGTCGCCCTCGTGTGTGGGGCGGTTAGGATAAGCGCGAACCGGGCACGGGCACGGGCACGGAAAGAACCGTACAGCAAAGTTTCACGTCAAAATTTGCTCCATTAGTCTTCTTGCTCCACGCCGGGAGACCCACGAAAAGCGCGCACCCAGATCCGGATCGCATACAAAATAAAGAAACACGAAACCCGCGACTGCCCCGTCACTCTTCTGCTACGGTGGCTGTACCTTGCAGCGGTGCGAGAAAAACGCGTGGGAACGCAGAACGGCACCAAGGACCCGAGAAACTTGCCACCGACACTTTGCCGGGAGTGTCATAAAAACGTTTCTTTCTTGCTGTTCGTTCTCGCGCTGCTTGCTTGCATCAGAAATATTAATTACCGCGCACTTGTTGTCGTTTGTTGTAGCGTTTTCGTTTCGATCGAGTGTGTTTTTTTGTGCTTTTGTTTCCTTCTTCCGTCGTTTTCCACCTGGTCTCTTTTTCACGACTCACGCGTCCATTTACCCGTTCACGGTGTTCGAAATAAGTGCCCCACAGCATGTGGCCGTATGATACGGCTCCCATTCGGGGCACGCTGGGAAAAAAACACTAACGGAACTAGAAGCAATGTATCCCCATAATTACCGAAATTGGCTCACATATTAAAACTTCACCTCGGAAGACGCGCCCAAGCTTGAATTAAATAAAATAAACAAACACACTGCGCCGGGCAAAAAGTGTTGCCCCGAACAGTAGCTCATTCATTCGACGGTTTTCGTTCGTACCCTTCGGTTCCTTCAAACTATCCCGTGAAAAATCTCCTCCTCATTTCCCGTTTTATCGGTGCAATTATTTTTCCTGCACACGAACGCGCACGATGCCAGTTGTTCGCGGGAAAGATACAGACATACCAACTCCGTGCCAACAAACTTGTGACGGAAGCCGGCGAAAGATCATAAAAAGGCCACGAAACAGGACCCATGATCGATGGAAAAGGACAAGGTGAAAAAATAACAAAAAAAAACAGTACACACACGCACACAGAACGAGAAACTTCCGCAAAAAAAAAGCCAGCCGCGTGGTGGATGTGCTTTTATTCACAAGCTTCGAAATTTTACACCGACCCCGGGTGGGGTGGCTAGAGAAAAAAAAACTTTTCCACGAAAAGCAGCACGTTGTTCGCTCTAGGCGTCTGGTTGAGGAAACACATAATGCCGACTAGCTTTTGGTTTTCGCTTACCCCGTACGGGTTTTTATGACAATTATGACGCGGCTGGTGTGGATGAACGGGAGGCAACAGCAAGGACGACCACCGATCCCAAATGTGAGACAATAGCCATTTATCATAACGGTTGGGTAACAACGGGCAACCGCTCGCTGCCGAAACCCTGGGGGTTGTAAATTTGAGATGCTATGTTGAACAGATTTTTATCACCGGGTACGGGTAAGCGAAACCGAAACATGAGCACGGTTTCGTCCACATGTGAGTGTTTTGTGCGACTTTTACTACCCATTACACTTCCCTACAGCTTAGACAAGGGATGAAATTATGTTTACATCGGTTATTCCTCCTAGAGTTTGAGGAGATCCTACATTTGTTTTCATATTAGAGCCGTTTGACACCACCACGTCAATAATCGTTATGTGTTTGACAAAACGGTTGATGAAATTATATAAACAGTAATAATTTTTAGAACACAAATTTGATAAAAAAAAACTTTACTATTTAACAAGAAAAAAAACTTCGCATACCCTACCTTTTTTCTCTCGTTTGCATGAGATGGTATTGAGAAAGAGTCTACAACTTTTCACGATTTTTTATACAGATCAGATTTGTAGCTTTCCCCTCTTGCACGTCCTAACGCGCTCTTGATTTATAATCTTTTTGACACACATGATTCTCGTATGACAAGCATATTTTTTACGTGAGTGCTTTCGTCTCGAGTGAACGCTCCAGACGAAGACGTATATCAACCTCGACCTCGTCTGCCAACATGAAGATTAAAAATGGAACTTTCAGAGTTTTTTTTTTTCAGCAAAAATTCATAAAACTTGCTCAGGAGTATAGCGTAGTAGAAGTAGTGCTACCTTCAAAAAGCAATTCTTTCATATGCAGCCAATATGAGTTTTGAAAAGAAAAAAATGTTTCTACAAGCACAGTAATGTGTTTAAAGACTAACTATTATTGTTACATCGAATAAGTTGTATTAGTGATGCTAGTCTCAAAAACTATAATCTGTGCTGTAAGTGCTATCAAATGTAATATTAAAACCTATGCATTAAAAATATGCAAACTAAATCATTATACCTGAGTGTATTTACATACAGTCAATATTGTAATTTATAGTTACAGATAATATTGTAATGTGTTTAGATCAGCTCAACCGCATGCTCCGAAAACCAACACTGTGATTTCACATTTGCTCGCCTGTTCTAGCATGCCACCCAATGAATCGTATTTTATTTTATTTCTTTTCTTTTTTTCTCTTTTCACCGTGCGTGCCGTCACCATCGTTTTCGTATACAACCGTTCACGAATGTATATACACATACTTATGCTCATGCCCGTCGACAAAACCAAAACAAACAATAAACCTCTCATGCTCCATCATCACCACTCACCACTCGTCGCCGCCCGGGTGTGTCGCGGACGGTTCTTGCTGGACGGTAAATGATGGAATGGCTTGCTCTGCACCGTGCGCGATTGATCTTCATCCTAACCATCCACAACATCCCCACAAAAAAAAACAACCTGCCCTTCCTACCGAACGCATGCGTTTACGCCAATCAGGCCACATCGATTCAATCGCCCAAGTCACCCGTTAATCAGCTCAAATATCCATCCTACCCGGGCTCTCCGCAGCACCAGCAGCAGCAACCGGTTCACTATCCGGGTGCGGTGCCTCCCAGTGCCGGTACACGTGGTGTCTCCTCGACCGTCGCGTTTAGTGGTGGTCGCGCTGTGTTGCCAAACAAGCCGCAGCCGCAGTACCACTACCAGCAGCAGCCCCAGCAACAGCAGCAGCATCAGCAGCAGCAGCAGCAGTATCAGGCACCGCGCGGAGGTTACGGCTCACCGGGAGTTCCTGTCGCCTCTCCGCGCTCCCCGGGCTCGGCACTGAGCGGTGGTAGCCCGCGTGGTTGGGCACACGTGGCCTCACCGGTACCGACCTACCGTCCATCGCCACAATTTTCATCTTCCCCATCTTCACCCATCTATCAGCAGCAACAACAGCAGCAGCCTCAGTACCACTCGGGGTACGCTCCTTCCGGTCAGACCGGCACGGCTCCGGCCTGGTACGGAGCGAGAAAGGTATATAACCACTGAAAAACGCTAAAGGGTGCGCTGAACGCTACCACTGCTCCTTCTCCTCGCAAATCATACCGCGCACGAACGAAATCGATACCAAAAACATCCGGTGGGTTCACTGTACTGCTGTACGGTTTTGTTGTTTGTTTTTTATTCTCTTCTTATCTCATTTATTTGTGTTCTGTTTGGTGTTTGTTTTAGTTTTACAAAATTCTTTCTTTTTCTCTTTCTCTTTCATTCACTTTGCGTTTCATTTTACGTCCTTTCTCTATTTGTCTTTTACGTCTATTGTAACGAATTGGCGTTCTGTGTGATTATTGTTACATATAGCAAATGATTGTTATGTTTTGTTCAATTTTTTTTTTCGGTTTGTTTGTCTATGGTTCGACAGATCTGTCCTTATCGGTTTTCTTAAGTGTTCTATTGTTTATATTGTTGTATCACTATTACATGTTGAAACTCAATACATTTTTACAGAAAGCTTAATTCGTAGAATTAAGTTTTTAAAGATTAAACAACTTATCACAGAAAAAAAAAATTTTTACATGAGGTATTTAAACAAGACTTTCTATGAAACTAATACACTCGTGTCATTAATAAATCATCATTCAACTAAGTTACATAAGAGATTCCGATATGAAATTGATTTGAGTATGTTACGCATTACATTTTTTTAAAGTATGTAATGCGGATTTCAATGTTTAAATTCTCCCAATTGGGATAAAATTATTCTGATGAATTTAATCTTGTAAGAAAACGTACATGGTGGTTTACTTTTTGCAATTTCTAACACATATTTTAATAACTTCATGAATTCGATCTTGAACAAGAAAGCATATGTAAAACATTTAAAATTTTACTTCGACAAACTTTTTTTACTTCGTTACACAATCATTTCAACTCCCAAGTGCTTTAAAAAAATTGTAAAATGTTGGCCATAGCATTTTTATTTGTAAAGATATTTTCTTCGATTATTTTTACTCAAAGCGACAATTTATAGTAACACTGTTATCTAATGAACCGTAAAGTGTGTGTGCTTAACATTTTATTAAATATATTACCGTCAATATTGGTCACCAGCAGCAACAACATAAAACACATTAAAAAAAACCCTAACTGAAAAGAACCTTAACGGAACATACTCGTAGTAAATACAAACTTCGATCTTATTTATTTTCTCAATAAAATTATTTTAGTTAATGCTTCTTGTGACCGTCTCAAGCGTATTGATTGGTGTGTTTCATTATAAACCTTAGGCATACCGCTTGTTCACAAGCCTTACGCATCAGATATGTTGTCTGCCTCAATTCCTTACATTCAAAGTACACCGTCAGCACAAGACCTACATACTGTTTGTGAGTCAAAGTGTTCCACATCTTTTACAATTACACAATGTACACATGTACATATTTACAA
>JXWZ01010427.1:0-11050 GCA_000956215.1 Anopheles farauti No. 4
AAACAGCAACAGCAGCAACAGCAACAACCACAAGCACCAAAGAGAATACCGCTGCTTGCCTCATCGCCACCATTGCCTTCACCTGCCTCACCGCTAACACCGTTCCGCTTGAGGGCTCAGGGTTTCAAGCTACCGCCATCGGTTGCTCCTCAAATGTCACCACAGCAGCGGCAGGATATCATCCGTCAACAGCAACAGCAACAACACCATCACCAAGAAGAACGCTTCGAAGGCTACCGAAGACAACCACCGCCTCAGGTAAGTTGGGTTACTACTTCGTTGACACAGTTGGACATGTGGCTAATATTTAGCGACTAATTTCGCACGTGACCCGTCGAAGCAGAGACGAAAATAGATTAAAAGCACCGCAACTTCCGTATACCTTTGCCAACAAGGGTAGGATCGAGCACATTTAATGCACACGAGCGAAATTCTGCACATTTAGAGCCCAGTGTAATGTCCACATAGTCCAACTGAACAGCGACATTTCACGCACCCACTCTCGCACATCCTGCACACGACCCCACACTTTACGACCTTCGCGGTTTCTGACCCCGGACAGTATCCGGTTCGTTTTCAGGTACCGCTGCACCTACCCTTCGAGCAACATTTGCGCAACCAGAAGGACATCTCGTTGCAGTTCGACCCGGACGTGGAGGATCTGACGCAGATACCGCAGCACAAGGAGCTGAAGCGGTCCGATCCACCGTTCCATCATCAGGGCAAGAGTCCTGCATTCAGTTCGAAGGAGCAGCAGCCAACGGCAGGTGATCGTAAGGATGGAGGACAATCGTCGTTGGTCGCAGACGCTGCGGCGAGCGGTTCGAGCGATCAGGATCCGGTGGTGGAGTACGAGTACGACGAGGACTACAGTTCCGAGGGGGAGGATGCGGAACCGGGCAATCCTAACCTAGATAGCGTTAAGTCTAACACCAATAGTGAATTTGTTATCGCCAAGAACGGATCGCCCGGCAAGACGGCGGGTGATGAGCGCTTCCCGAAGGAGCAGCCCGCCGGCCAGGCTAGAAGTGATAGCGGTAGAACTAATACTAATCCTAGCGCAAATAGTTCTAGCAGTAGTAGAATTACTAGCAGTAATAGTGGTAATGTTAGTGGTAGCAACGATCGTAGCTCTAAGAAACTTTCCAGCAGCAATAATGGCGCAGGTGGCACCACCAGCAACACTAGTAGGTTTATCATCAACAATGAACACCACAAAAGCCACACCACCAACTCGCCACCACGCGTTCAACCGTCAGCCCGTGGTGTTGGTGTTTCGCCCGTGCCACCCAGCCCACCCAAGGTGATCGTCACGACGAGTACCTCTATCCGGGACAATCATGGTCGCACGATCAATTACTCGATCACCAGTAATGGCGGTTCCATCTCCAGTACGGCCATTCCAGCTGGCAGCACCACAGCGCGCCCCAAAGCGCCATCGTCGCCGAGTACAGTCCGAGGGTACGATGAGTACAAGGAGAGCGACGTTCTGAGCGATCCGTTCTATCTGGACGTGCCACGTCAGCGCACCAGAACCAGACGTTCCTCGATGGCTATGAAAGCTCGATCGCGTCGGAAGCGCTACATCCTGCTCGTTCCTCGATTCATGTAGACACATATCTCCCCGGATGGTGTGAAACGCCCCGTGTTTCTGTGTGCGTATGTGGTTCTACTGGCTCTTGTAAATATTTGTCGATGATGTAAAAGCAAAATACTCATGCCCTTCTCTTTCCTGTTTGCTCCTTGACTACTTTGTAAGCCACGTGCAACACGTACAAGCCCCTCCCAATGATAATGATTTTTTGGAAAGAACGAAGCGCTCTCTCTCTTCCCCTTAGTAGCGCAGTTCTTGACTTCTATTTTGATTAGCTAATTTAATGCAATGTTTTCCAATGCGCTATTTTTAATTTAACTTTGCAGCGGCAGAGCGTGCCTAGCTCAAGGTTGGGCGACGTTGGTTGACGAGTAAGATGTGTAGCTGTACAGAATACATGCCTTTAACCTACACTCCATCTCTTTCCGTATTATACATACATCTGTGTTTGTAAGTTATAGATTTTTTACGCTCTTCCTTTCTCCTAGTGATTAGACAGCAAAAAAGTTGTATGAACTAGTTATTATTATTACAGACAAGCAGGTTACAGCAACGTACACAGAAAAGATTCTTCTTCTATACTCAATCGTAGCAAGTAGTTTTTTTTTACAATCCACACATAAACACACTAAGCTCTATCTTCGTCCCTATTTGAAACATTCCCTTTTCGTCCAAGAATGACTCCTGTTCGATTTGAAGGAAAAAATGGCTAGCAAACTTAACTCGAGCGATGAAAATCATGTAAAAATAAAAAAAAGTAAAGCACACTGTTCAATATGAGAATTTGGTGTGTTTTCACCATGCGATCAAACAGCGGAAAGAAAGACACATTTTAGAAGTCAAATAAACGGCAGTAAATGTATGGTAAGCACATAAAAAGGTAAGACATTTTTACAGTTTGGCGTGATTTGTACAACCCACACGCGACTAATGATGAAACCGAACAGTTGCGAATCGATCAATCAAGATCATCGAGAGAATTCAATTCAATTACTTTCTCTGCATATCATACGTCGCAGTCCCGATAAACGCTCACAGCTAAGTACATTCGTCTGCTATCGATTGTTGGACTCCACAAATTGACACCGCCATTTTCATTCTCATAGGCGGCGTCAAGCATCTTCCGAATCATGATCCTCTACTTCTGACTGGATCCTGTTTCTGCATCGTCAAACTTTAATAGCGTACATACCGATGTGAAGCATATTGATGTGAAGCGGTATTGATGTGAAGCATATTGTGATAAAGTTGAATGATGCTGTAAAAAAGGAATATCGGAGCATTAACATTAAAAGTTAGCAAAAGTGCAAGTCACAAACAAAATGGCTACTTAACCTACAATTGATTGAAGGATTGAGATCCGTTTTAGTGGATAAAAAACACACACGAATGATACGCAAGATTACAAGAACGAATTATTTCATTATTGCACCATGTACAACATGCAACATAAAGAAAAAGCACATTAAAATACTAATTTATGCACAACACTCCACATTTTACTGACGCCGCTCATTTTCCTCAACACAATGATAAATCCGCTCCAACGGCCCACTGTGATTCTCATCCATGCTTGCGTCAAACCCACGCGATCTGTCATGCGATGAAACGTCAAACTGTTGACGTTTTTACAATTTTGCGAAATTAAAAAAAAGGACAAGGTTCGCTGTGGGTCAACTTTTTTGCCGCACACACCAACACTTTTCTGAAAGAGAACCGCGGAAAGAAGTGGAAAGGCAATTCACATACGACCGAGCAGGAGGCACGAGGAATTCCGCCCGCAAAAATCTGTGCTGTGTGTTGTGTCGCGCCCCGACCAGGGAAAACGGAAGGATCTGCTAGCTGTCCTGCATTACACCACCATGCAGTCCAACATTCGATATTTGGTTAACGTTGCCGTCAAGGTTAGTGGTATGGCACGAGGGGTGCGAAGTGTGCATGCGGCGTGCGGTGAATTTTTTTTTACTCACACGGTCGCTAAATGGTAGAAGAAAGAAGGGACCGGTTATGCAATCCCTTACCGGATCGTTGCCCACCGCCGTATCGGGGGCAATATTTTGCTACGTGTAAATATTGGCAATAAGCGATGGAGGAAACCCTGTCAGCTTTGCGAGATGCAAAATGTTTACAGTATTATTAAATTTTGGCCACACAAAAACAATCCGCACGCGCCGGCCGCTCATGGGCAAATACGTCATTCCGGTAACACCACCATCGCTTTTTTCCGTAGGGAAACGCAAGCCTTCGTAACCATGGCGCAGTCCTGGGAGCCTTGTACGGTCGGTACTACTCGACGACACACGATGCCGACCTGGTGGTTATCGGTTCCGGACCGGGTGGATACGTTGCCTCCATCAAAGCGGCTCAACTCGGCATGAAGGTAAGCGTTAGTACGGCTAACCAGCGGCAAGCGCGGGAATGGATTCTTCAAGTTTTTGAGGCATCTGGACTGGACAACGAGCGCTGATAAGAACTGATACGTATGATCATCCGCATGTGATAAAGTGCGGAGGCATGACCCGACACTAGCTGCTGTTGTCGCGAATGGGTATGATGGTGTGTTTATGACGCGCGTACATTGTGAATGTGTGCCTGCGAAGGTCATGCTGACCGCACTGTGGACATACAAGTGAAAGTGGAGTGGTCACAATCAGCCAAGACGGTTGCCGGATAAAAATAGGGAGTCGCAGCGCGTCCCGTAATACCGGTCTATAATTAAACAGTCCCTACCTTGACACGGTCAGCTGTGTGATACCGTTGTGACGCTCGCTCTGAGACGTTTCCGTTTTGGAAATAATTTACCATTTGGTGAACGAACGAGAGTGTACTCGCGTTATTTACGTAATAACCGGTTGATCAAAAGCATGAACCGCCTAGAAACTTCTTGGGTTAATTGAGAAATGGCTTTTCCAAAACGGCCCGGACCTAAACCCGATGAATTATGGCGTTGTTAAGTTGTTTTGTGCACTGCAGTCATGTATCAATCAATACTTGACAAAGTTAAGAAAGTTCCGATGCAAAATCGATCAGATTATTTCAAGACGCCAGCTTCGTTCCGAACTTCAAGATCATCTCGTCTTCATATTTAGATCACCTGAGTCATGCATTGATTAACTCAATTTTTATGATAAAACAAACCCCTTACAGACGGTGTGCGTCGAAAAGAATGACACGCTCGGTGGCACCTGCTTGAACGTGGGCTGCATCCCCTCGAAGGCACTTTTGAACAACTCGCACTACTACCACATGGCCCATTCAGGCGATCTGGCGGCGCGTGGCATCCTCGTCGAGAACGTCCGGCTCGACCTCGAAGCCCTAATGGGACAGAAGTCGAAGGCTGTCAAAGCGCTTACCGGTGGTATCGCGCAGCTGTTCAAGAAGAATAAGATTACGCACATCAATGGTTTCGGCACGATCACCGGCCCCAACACGGTCGTCGCGAAGAAAGGCGATGGTAGCGAGGAGACGATCAACACCAAGAACATTATGATCGCTACCGGCTCCGAGGTTACGCCGTTCCCGGGCATTGAAGTGGACGAAGAGACGATCGTTTCGTCGACCGGTGCACTTAAGCTGAAGGAAGTTCCGCGTCGGCTCGGTCTAATCGGGGCCGGTGTGATCGGTTTGGAGTTGGGTTCGGTTTGGGGTCGGCTCGGTGCGGAAGTGACCGCGATCGAGTTCCTAAACACGATCGGAGGTGTCGGCATCGATCAGGAGGTGTCGAAGAACTTCCAGAAGATTCTCACCAAGCAGGGCATGAAGTTTATGCTCGGCACGAAGGTGATCAGTGCGGCGAAGACGGGTGGCGGTGTGAATGTTACCGTCGAGAGCGTGAAGGACGGTTCGCAGCAGAATCTGGAGTTTGATGTGCTGTTGGTGTGCGTTGGACGCCGGCCGTACACGGAGGGACTCGGCCTGGAGAACGTGGGCATCGTGAAGGACGATCGAGGCCGCATTCCGGTCAACAGCCAGTTCCAGACGATCGTACCGAGCGTGTACGCGATCGGTGACTGTATCCATGGACCGATGTTGGCACATAAGGCGGAGGATGAGGGTATCGTGTGTGTAGAGGGTATGCTCGGAGGACACGTGCACATCGACTACAACTGCGTGCCGAGTGTGGTGTACACACATCCGGAAGTTGCCTGGGTCGGCAAGAACGAGGAGGAACTGAAGGCAGAAGGTGTCGCGTACAACGTCGGCAAGTTCCCGTTCGCAGCGAACTCGCGTGCCAAGACCAACAACGATACCGACGGATTCGTGAAGGTGCTGGCAGATAAGCAGACGGATCGTGTCCTCGGCGTGCATATCATTGGACCGGTGAGTAACCGTAGTGAGAAGGAGACATGTGGTGCATGTTCACGAGCTCAGAAACTAATAACTTTCCCCTCTCTTTAAAGGCCGCTGGTGAACTTATCAATGAGTCCGTACTTGCCATGGAGTACGGTGCATCCGCGGAAGACGTTGCCCGCGTGTGCCATGCTCACCCGACCTGCGCCGAAGCTCTCCGGGAGGCCCACACAGCTGCCAGCTTCGGAAAACCTATTAACTTTTAACTTGTAGAAAGAAACCCTGAATCACTACCGCCACCACCACCATCTCTGCCGTATTGTATTTTTTGCCGCATATACATCTCACCTTGCATCGAGACGGTAGGATCGGTGTGCTCTTTTTGATGTGTAGGGATCGAAAGCGAAACGAAACCGTGTGTACGCGTGCTGTCTTAAAGGCGACATCGTGAAGTGGTCCTCTCTCAACCGTGAGAGAAAACCATTCGTTTTATCAGTCAAAGGGTAGATTAGAGTGTACACGTCTTCAAGCGAACGGACGGGGGACAAACTATCCTTACAAAAACCCCTTCATTATATGCGATGTGGGGGCTAAAAGCGAGCAAGTTAAATTATAAAAAACGATGAATGTCATCACACCACACGCCCGTCTATTTTTCTCCCTTACGAAGCGTATGAGAGCAAATTAAGGGAGGGGCAGTACCGAGGAGGCATGTGTAGCATGTTTATTGAATCTGGATCTATTGGTTTAATTTGTTTTTATCTGCTCCTTAAACAGTTGTGCAGTACCGAAACGAAGAAGCAAATAAAGTGAAAACCCGAAAGCAACATTATTTATTAGCTAATAATGGCGTATATTATTTTCATAATTTTGTAGAAACTCTTTGAATAACGGGATACATGGGGATGAACAGAGTCGACAAATGCCACTACCAGGATAAAATAAGTCATGTATCGGCTTAATTTGGTACAAATCTTGCCGGTAGGTTTAATTACATACAGGTTACGTGGTGTCTTTATCGAGCATTTTCATGCATGCCGTTTATCCAGATAGGAAGGGCCAATTCAACATACCAAACAATTTTAGCCTGCGATTTCAAAAATGCAGTCCAAGGGAAAGGGTAAAGAAATAAATAAAATTATCATGTAAATTAACGAGCATTTTCAAAAGCACACATTCCGATTAATTTATGAGATTATAATCTTACCCAACGCGGTGCATTCTTAAGTTCAATTGCGTGGTTGTGATGTTGGTATGTCTATTCTAAGCACATTCACCATAAGTGAACAATTGTTCTAACCGTTTACACCTCGATCCGACACACGTACCTTAGCGCGATGCTTGAACTCGGCTCTATAAACGATTTCGGCACTGTTCGCTCAGACAGCAAACGTCAAACACGGCTTTCGTCTATGTGTTGGTGAGCAAAAAGCAAGCACGCACGCACGAAAAATAATTGTGCAATTTAAGTGAAAGAGAAGTAAAAAAGCGAAAACGGGAGACGACGCAGTGCGACGTGTTTTGACGACTAACGTGCTTGTGAGTGTATTTTTTCTCATTTTGCGTTAAGGTGCAGCAAATCCTTAAGCTTCGTGTCGATCTCAGTTTCTCAGTCCGAGCGGCTCTCGTTGTTCGCCACGCGGTGCAGTGTGCAGAAAGGGTAGAACGGGCAGTAGAAAAAAGTAAGAAGAAAAACTGTGTGTAAACCCCCCACCCAGAACCGTGAATGTGTCCACGCGGAAGTGAAGAAAACTATGCCCGTTGAATAAATAACATTCTTTACGTGCACACAAACACACACGCTTGCACGTGTGCGAGTGTCTGTAGTTCATCGCGTCCTAGGCAGGAAGGAAAAGTCCTTTTTTCATCCACCTTCCACCTGGTGTTGTTTTCTTACCTGTTATTCTTCTTCGTTCAGTGAATTTGATAGTGTAAATTACAGTTCCAGTTCGTTTCGGGATCTCTCATCTGCAAGCAATTGCACACACTAGCGTACACAAACGCACGGGCCGTGTTTGACCGAGTTTGAGCAACGACGTAAAAAGCAGGATCAAGTATCAAGCAGGAAGGTCAATCGGCAAGAAGAGGGTTCGTCAGCAGCGTCAGCAAATAAACATCGCTTCCCGAGCAGGTGATCCGTACTCCGTTCTACCTTAAACCGAATCGCAGTCAGAATGGATCAGCGAAAAGAGTATCCTCCGCTTCGGGCACCGAAAAGTGAGTATAAGTTAACATCCTCATGGTGAAAATTATCCCTTGGTAATAGCGTTTCGTGCGGTGCCTTTCGGTGCAGGATGGCTCCGGTTGCATCGTGGGGATAAAACAGAAGAAAAGAAAGATGGTTGCCGGATTGAAAATGGTGGGCCTGGGCGGCTTGAATGCCACACACACGCATTGACGGAAGTGAAGGCAGACAGAACGGAAAACACACAAGAAAAAGGCCTTTCACCTCATTTCAATCCATGTTGACAGTTCAACCAAGAAAATCGTGATGGGAGCAGGTGCAGGCGTGAGGTAAGGTCAACCCACTGCTGGAGTTCTTCCTTGCCTTCCTGCGTATCCTTACACTGCATTCCATCGAAGCAAGCATCTTTCCAGCAACACCTTGTGATGGAATGCACCTTCTCGTAGCTCAGTGTTTTGGTTTCGTTTCGTGCATTGCAAACGTTCTTGATGGTAAATAGGGTAGTTTATTCTGTTGGTACCTGAAATGCTATGCAAATTTTCTGACATTTTCCCTGACCTTCATCTATCGTTGTAGGATACAAACGTGACAACTCATTATCGTTTCGAAGATCCCGTTTGTTTCTCTTCACTTGTTGTCAAATGATGTACGCAAAAAAATGTTTGAAAGGAAATGCAAATGGAAATGCTTGAAAGAAGTTCGAAACGATTCGAATCTTCTTCGCCATTGCCAATCGAAAGGGATTTGCTTAGAAAAGTGTACACTGGTAAGGGCCGCCCCCCGTTCTATATGGACTCAGTTGCTCATTCACTGTCATGATTCACCGGTCATGAATGAAGCCTGCTTCCTGGTCCATGCGGAACGCACCAAAGTCAGATTTCCTCCCCATAACTATTGTTTGTGCCAAAAATGTTTCTTGAAATAGAAACCACACCGGTTAGGGCGAGAATCGCGGCGCACCTCACTTCACCCATGCGGATATGTGTGAGTGTGTGAGCAGGAGAAAGTCTCATGCTACGAGCGATATTTTGGAAACGTATCAGTTGCGAACTTGTGTGCGGGGTTTGTCGGTAAAAATGTGGTTATATTCTTGCAAAATTCATGAACAATTGGAAGCGAAACAAGGTTTCGATACGACGAAAGGTGTAACGAAAACATAACCTGCACTCGTTTCCGTCGTCGCAGTGTGAAAATCGCGAGAAAGAGGTGGTAAATGAGATTGCACTTTCCTTCCTCGCATACGGTTTTCACCTCCCGGGCCATATTCGCCAACGAACTGACGGTGGGATGTTTGGGTGGCGGTCATTGCCATGGTGCACTGTTCGCGATTGTGTTTTTCGTACGACCATCAATATAGAAACATACACATCGATGCATACACGTTCGAGGGAGGCCGTTTTAACCTGCATGTGTGATGCAGTCTCTCCCCCCCCCCTCCCTCCGCTTCAACCCTGTTCCCCTACCCATGCAATAAAAAAAGGAAACCCAACAGCTAACGAAGAAAGTGTGGATTGCGTATTTTTTGTTCCGTTTCGGTTCCGATACCGGTTTTTCGGGGTCGTAGTGCGTTTAGCTTTGATTCAATACAAAATATGCAAGCGAATTAATTTTGTGTGTTTTGTCCCTATCACCACACACGGACACGGAGAAATATTTATGTTTGCGAAACGCGAACAAATATAAAAAAAAGATAAATTTTCCAATATTATTCCACTACAAAGTTAAACAATAAATTTCTCGTAGAATGCCCTTGTTAGTTTATTGGTTATATCGTGCAACCTTGATCGAGGTTTATATCGCTATTCTGAGTGAATTATGAGGTGTAGGAATGATCCCAAAATCCCCATGATAACTGCACACACCAAACCACACCCACTAAAGATACTTCTTTCTCTTTTAGTCTCCAACCTATCGGTGGACGCGGCCATCTTCATACCGAAGACCATCACGCCGCAGAATGAGCAGCTCTCGTACCAACAGTGCCAGCCGCAGACGACGTCGCACGTACATCAACACTTTGCGCACGCACAAGGTGGGGTTGAACAGGGCGGTGGTGATGGTGGTGGAGGTGGCTCCAGTGGGTACGATTACGCATCGCAGCTGGCGCATGGTGGTGGCGCCGGCCCGATGGCGAACGGGGTCGACGTGGTGAAGATGTCGGTACAGAGCCGGATAAGCAATATGCAGATTGGTGATGGTGACACTGGCAAGGAGGTGAGTTTGTTCAGTGGTTAGGTGTGGGGTTGTGTATTGGGAGTTCCGGGTAAACTGCTCTAAATCGGAAGATTCCTTGGGATCAACACATGCATTGGTCTATCTGATGTTTAACGTAGGTTTGGAATGCTAAATCGCTATAGGCATTTGCTATCCAAAAGATTGACCAAAACATTTTAATTGTTTAATTGTTTTTTTTTTTAATTGTTTCCTTATTGAATCAATCCTAAATGTTTACAACAACAGGGTTAGATCCTGCAAAATTGTTCGAGCTGAAAATTCTTCATTCGTTTGTATTTTTAATTTCTATTTACTGAAGATTAACGGCCTCGTTGAATATATTCTCGACAAATTCTGAAGGGATTCGAAACTAATAGTTTTGAAAAGAACTGAGCAGGCGAGGGGAAAATTTAAATACTTTTTTACTTACTTTGCTACTTCCTTCAGTGGGCTCATATTTATATCTATCCCTATCTTTTTCCCTCCTTTCTCTATCGTTGTAAACTACTACACTATACTTGCAAATGCGTTTGTGCTGTGATCGGATGCTGCAATGCTTCCCTCATATTGATCGATATTGCCCGGGAAACATGTTCGCTGTGAATATGTGTGAATAAATGTACAAAACAAAAAAATGAACAATTACTAATATCAATATAAATTTTTCTTGATTATTTTCGGTCCTTCTAAAATGCGCACCGTGGCTTTCCTTTCTCTATTCCTCCCCCTCCTTCCCCTTCTCTCTCTCTCTCTCTCTCTCTCTCTCT
>JXWZ01010432.1:0-10384 GCA_000956215.1 Anopheles farauti No. 4
AAGAAAGAGAGAGAGACAGAGAAGGATGGTGTGTTTCAGAAACCATTGCTCAAATCACATGCTAGCGCCTAAAAACATAACCTCGATGGATGATACATTATTTCTAGTACAGTAAATCCTACGACTGTGTTAAAAATACAAGCGCTATCAAACTCCAGCTTGTGTGTCGGTGTGTAAGAGCACACATTCCTCTCCAGTTCGTCCCTCCCCCCTCGATTCATATTGCACGAAGTGCATATCTTGGCGAACGTCCAGAAGTTAACATACCTTTTCTTCGCACAAAACACATTACAGCAGTGAAAAAATGAAAATTACTGTTGCAAAATTGCACGAGTTCCAAACATTTTGGAACCATCCATTTTCAGATCGGCGACCTGCGTGAATCAGATACGCTGTTTAGTGTGCATTTTGTATTGTAAATGTACTTCTGTTCGCCATTTCGATCTCCAGGGTGCTGTTCAATTCGATTGCCATTTTGGTCGGCAACTGTCGTTATATGTAGTACTTGTACTTGCAGCTGTGTAGGTTTTTGGGAGTAACTATGTTTTATCTGCAAATTTTGATCATCAACTCGTTTCCTTAAATTTTGCCTGTTCGTTCTGATCGTTGAGTTCAGCAAATTACAATTGTAATTCTGGCCTTTAATGCCTGTCATTACATTTGGCTTTTAATTTTAAATTCATGCATCAATTAAATTGTGATTTCAATCCTGACCACTACCTATCATTTTATTTCGTCTACAATTGTGGGCGCTTCTGTGTCGTTGAATTCTGCGTACAATTCTCATCTTTATATTGAATGTCATTGACATTGAATGTTGTCTGCCCTTTTTATCCGAAGATTCTATTAAATGTTGATTTAAATCCTGTCTATTATTTAGCAGTTAGAAGTTCTGGCGTTACATTCTAAATATTTGATTTTATTAAATTTGGACTCAAGATATCATTACATTCTATCTGTCTGCTTGTAAGTCTGCTCTGCAGATTTCACCAAATTCTGAACTTAATAAAAGCCCAAAGTTATTTACAATTATGTATCAGATATCATATCGAATTCCTACCGGAAGTATCAATTATGGGTTTATAATTAATTCTTGTTTTTAGCCGTGAGTAAATTTCATCTGTTATATGTCAAAATGGCAAATCTGATAACAAAAATATAAACTGAAATTTGGTTAACATTGCGTGATAGGAAATTCGCGGTCTGGAAGAAAAATACGACAAAATAATACTACCTCTCTAGTAGTAATGTTCAAATATAGCATGCCATTGTGAAGAAGAATGCATCACGTGTACGAAAGTCCGCCTGCTCTTCCTCTCTCGACACAAGATCACCAATAATTCAATGAACCTCCCTTTTACCACGCCTCAAACTACAAATACAGCATCTACTAATCTACATCGTCTGATGATTGCGGCCAGCATGGAACTGTTGATGATGCTGCTGTTGATGGCGTTGGTGATGGTGAAGATGCTGCTGCTGTCACTGGCGATTGTTTTTGGAGAAGTTGTGCGACGCCCAGTTAAGCGACGTTTTCCACGAGTTAGCGAGCGCCTCGCTGAACTTGTGCTTGAAGTGTATGCGGGCCTCCTCCTCCGTTTTGTCCAGCACCTTTGAATACACAAACACAAAAGAACGGCACAGAGCAGTGTGAGCGAAGTGCAAATGGTTATTGTAGAGCAGGGCGATGTCGTACGTACCAGCGTTTCCCGGAGGTAGTTGAGATCCTTCTCCGAAGACAGCTCCGGCAGGCCGGTGGATATCATCATCGAGAACAGCGAGAGTATGAGACAACCGTGCTGGCGCAGGATAAGGAACGCCTGGGGTGGATGGTTTGATGGGCAGATAGCAAAAAAAAAAAAAAAACACACAAACACAGGTTAGAGTAAGCATACGGGAAAACAAACATCGCCACTCACCTCCTCGCAGAGTGTCTGGAAGTGGCAGAACTCTTGCGCTTCCCGATCCGTCCGGCCGTTGTTGATGACGTACACGAAGTCGTGCGTCAGCACGAACGGCACCCGCTCGCGCCGGAAGCCAAACTTCTCCTTGAAGTGACCCAGTATGTGCCCGAAGTCGATGTGGAACAGCTGGCCCGTCTTCTTCACCATAATGTTGTCCGAGTGGCGATCGGCCACACCGAGCACGTACGTCGCGACGCAGTAGCCGGCGCAGCTGAGCGTAAACTCCTGGATCGCCTTCGCCAGCAGCTCGTCCGTGCCGTTGTGTTCGCGCAGCCACGCCAGCAGCGAACCCTTCTTGAACGGTGACGTGGCGGAGAACATGCCGCGCTCCTTCTGAATGTTCGCGATCGTTTCCGCGTTCAGTACGACCTCGATCAGGCCGAGTTTGTGGTCGGTGCTGATGCAGCTGTACGGATTCATGCGGAAGTCGTAGTCGTGGCTCTTCCAGATGCGGTCCATGATGCGCAGCATCTGTAGCGTCAGCATGTCCTGCCGCAGGTCGTCCCCGTTCTTGAAGATCATGTGTATGTCGTCACCGTTCGGGTCGCCGTTCTCGTACACGATCCAGAGCGGGCGCATCTTCGAGTCCATCACCTTGCACCGCTCGGTGCGGACCGCCTTGCACCGGAAGCTCGGGTTCAGCGGGCTGATCATGTCGCTCAGCAGCTGGCCCTCCTTCGCCAGCTGCTCCATCAACAGCGCCCGGCCCTTCTCCTTGCTGCCGCGCTTCACGTTGTCCGAGCAGGCCTGCAGATGGCGCAGGCACTGCATCTGCTTCAGCAGCACCGACACGTGCTCCGGGCTGCCGAGCAGGTACGCCTCCAGGATCAACCCGAACCGGACCTGCATCGACGGCACCGACAGCTCCGAGCGCAGATGCCAGAACAGGTAGTGACCGATGTGCTGGTTGTGGAGGGCGCGCTGCAACAGGAAGTACACGAGATCGCAGTTCAGGTAGGACTCGTGCTTCAGCGCCTGCACGAGCTGCAGCAGATACAGCAGCAGCTCGTCGTCCTCGATCGTCCGCAAACAGTCGACGGCGTACCGACGCACGTACTTGTCGGCGTACGCGTAATCGAGCAGCTCCAGCGCCCGCTCGACGAGCAGCTTCGGCCAATCCTGCAGCAGCGACACGATCTCCGACACCTCGTCGCGATTGTTCCACTCGACGCAGTACAGCAAACACGGCAGACCCTGCGGCATCTGCTGCATGCAGTCGCGCCGCTTCGCCCAGATCGCATTACGGTCCTGCTCGTGGATGTCATTGAGCCGATCGTTGTACATGTACGTCGACATGATCGTCTTGATCGAGCGCGGATCTTCGGCGCTCTCCCGGTTGAGATGCTCGTTCCGGTGGCTCATCTTGGTCGCATGGGCAAGCAGCTCCTCCTCGCTCGGGTACACAATCAGCCGGCCCTCCGGACCGTACGGGCCAAACGTCAGCAGCACGGTCAATTGGTCCCTGTTCGGGTTCGGCTCGACCGTGCCGAGCGGGTGCAGGATGTCCTCGGAGGAGGTGTCCTCCGGGTAGTCCCAAGTGTACAGCGTGACCGAGTCCGACTTGAGCTGATTCTTGTAGTCGTACACCATCGTGTTCACCCACACGATGGGAGTGATCTGGCCGTCTTTGGTGCGGCGCGTCTTGATGCCGGTACCCTTCGCCGTGCGGACGTTCTCGTACACCACCAGACAGAGCCGGGCCATGCGCGGCACGTTGCTGACGTTGATGTCGAACTTGATCGTCTCGTTCCAGATCGCGACGCCGGGCTCGCCGTTCACCATGGCCGTGCGCGTGCGTACCGTCTTGCAGAGGGACTTCCCACCGTGGAACAGACCCAGCTGCACACCCAGCTCCCGCCCGGAATCGAGGGACACACCGCGGATTTCGTGCACCGTGCACTGCAGCTTCGTCTCAACCTCCCAGCTGGTGACGTACTTCACCTTGCGCAGCGTATGCGACGTCGAACCGGACTGGCCACTGGTGCTCGACGATGAAATCGAACCCGCGGAGTTAATGTTGTGCTTGCCGGCGGTCAATGTAACGCCGGACGAGGACGCCAACGACGTCGTCGTTATGTACCCGGACGATGCGGACACCAGCGACGACGACGAGGTCGTACCGGTCGTGGCACTCGTGTACGACCACTGGGAGTAGTCGTCACGCGCGTCGTAGATATCCGCCCGGAACACCTCCACCTTCCGCACCAACCGCGGCACGAACGTGGGCGTTTCCTCGCGCGACAGGCAGTCCTGCACGTACTGGAAGCTGATCATCGGCAGCGCCCCGTAGATGTACTCTTCGCGGCCGCATACCTTCAGTATGAAGTCGGTACTGTTGTCGTTCCGCGCCTTGGCCGATATTTGCTTCTTCTCGAGGATGCGCTTCAGGACCTCGTCCGGCGTCGCCCGGCACGGTACCTTCACCGTCACCTGCATGTCGGTGCTGATCGCGACGAGACAGAACATTCCGTCGCCCCCGTTGGTCAACCGGCGGTTGATCTGCTCTGGAATGTGGGCGCCACCGGCAAGCTTCGCCGGGTACTGGTAGGCGATGCGCTCCATGCGCGTCATCACCGCCCGCCGGCTACCGATCTCCTCACTCAACATGCTCATGCGCGCCCGGAAATCGTTCACCTCCGGGTTGACGAGCGTCTTCACCGGCAGCTTGCCCTCCAACAGGCTGCTGATGTTCTCGATCAGCTTCGTGTTCTCCGACACGTTGCTCTTCTCCACGAAGCGCAGAATGCCGAGGGCGGGCTGGACGTCCAGCAGCCGCGTAGCCTCGTGCTCGTACGTCGTGCTGCTGTTCGTTCGACCATGCGCCAGCGTACTGAAGCAGTACTTGTTCTTGTCACCCAGGTGGCAGTACAGCGGGTAACGCTCCGCTTCCTCCCATATTTCCTGATCATTAGGATACAAAAAATTAAGATCGAAAACATTCAGAACCTAAATTTAGTTGAGACAAATCATTTCGAAAACCAGATCAGAAATAGATTAATAAAAATAATACATTGTTTTTAACAGCTTTTCTACTTTATTCCCTAATTCTTCCCATCTTTATTCGAGTACAATTTGATTAGCATTGAACAAATGGTATCAATTATGTGACGAAATACTGCTTTTCTAGAATGAAGTATGATTTTTGATGATAATAAAAAAAAAGTCAAATCCAAATAATGTACTATGAGGTGGAAGACGGAAGATAAAATACATTGAGAATATGTTTCACCTCATAGTTAAAAAATAATTTCGTGACAAATTTATCACAAAAACAAACTTAAAAAAAAGTGCTCTCGAGAGTTATTGAACAAACGCCTGAAGATTCTTTTGTGTTAATGATTGACTCGAGATTAAGCTCGATTAATTTTGCATGTTTGCAAAAACACATTTGAAAACAAACAAACGAAAATAAAAAATAATCTAAAATGCATTGATAAATAGGAATCATTTATAAATTATTGAAATTTAAATTTAATAGATTTTAAAAGGAAATACCAAGAACAATTATTGAAGTGTACCGCATAACCACCGCATTTGTTTACGGCTTTTAATAACTCACTTGATAGGTACTCTTCATCCGTTCTAAATTCCCATACCAATATAACATAATTGGCTCGGAGCCAATTTTTCAGAATAAACACTGAACGAGAATGTTATGCAGATGCACATAACATAAAACATCAAAACACTTATTAACTGCTGGCCTAGGAGATGGACTATTCTTGGAATCCTCATTCGCTTGCGACTGTTTTGCTCTGATCGTAAAAGGACCTTGCGGCTATTAATCAATTTGCAATTTTTTATTGCAAACAATGCACAGCTGGATGCCTCGCTAATCGTGATTGGTCTGGATATCGTAGTTAACATTTGTTATCTTTTAAATGCCTTTCCCTCCCCTAGAAGGTTGTCCTCAATCGTCTTCAGCGATATCATGGATGCACAGCACAACAACTATTCCCGCCGGGGATGCGATGGCGCACGCTAACGAGCGACTGCGAGGAATTTAAAACAAATCTGATTGCCTTTGCCGGGCCGGGTTCGTCAAAACACAATTAAAACTAGTTGCTTTTACCAACATCCTATTCGGTGCAATTATTCTGACCGATTACCTTTCGCCTCCCTAGCGACCAATTTCCGGGGGGAAAGCCGTTACGTTGCTGTACCGTATTTAGTCGCAGCATTTTATATCCCGCATTCCCTTACTTACGGGCAAACACGGCCACAGGCAGCAGCAGATGTATTTAAATTTTCGTAACTGCTTGCAACACTTTTTCCAACGAAACAGCGATCTCAGGAAGGAAACTAGCGTCATTGCTGCGGATACGCAAAAGTTTAATCTCGCTAGCGCGATTTGAAAAGAAACCCACAACACTAGATGCACTAATAAAATCACCACAGACTTTCAAACGAGCACTCGAACGCTTATCCAAAAAAGCAAAGGACCTAGAGCAAGAAAATCACAACTTATCGTGCGAACGTCGCCCGTGCAACTGAACGATCTCGATGTCTCCAAACTCCGGCGTTCCTAAGACCACCGCGCTCGTTACGCTATTTATTCCAGCCCAGTGTCCTTCCATTGGTCTGTCCCATCCAATCCCTCCCAACCGATCCGCAACCGCTAACCGGAATGCACACGCGGAAGCAGTTCCAGTCCGTACCCGATCGTAAAATTTTTGTGACTGCAATTTTCTACGCTTTTTTGGTAACTCTAGACCAAACACTCACGCACCCCATATGCTACGCACCAAGCACGCATGAAGCATGCAAGTGTTTCTGGTTTCACTGGGAGTGGTTCTAGCGACTTCCCTCCGAGCGGAAACGTCATGTTTTTAGTTTTCTATTTTATCTTGGAGTTATATTACAAACGTTACAGTTACTCACTCTAAAAACTGTGGGTACGATTAGGGGCTGATATTTATTGTTACACGAGATGTTACCATTGCACAGAGTGTATGAAAAGAAATCGCCTTTGAATGCTGTCCCAGAGGCCAACCAAAAACTGTTTACTTAATAATAGCATGATTCAATGAAGTGAAATTTATTGTCGAATTAAAACCTTTTGTTCAAGTCTAACATCAACAGTTGCACTATATCAAGTGTTCTACTAACGTGAGATTGACGCTTGGGCTAAATATAAACTATGATCGTCAATCTCAAAGCCTAAAGGGGGTAAAAGAAGTGTGGCAGCACGCAATTAAATGTTTGATTTATTAACGCGTAAAACATGAACAAATATCAACATCACAGTTGGCGACGGATTGGCGCTCTCGTGAAGAACGACGAATAAAATAAACGGCTCAATCTAAACAAACCGGGGCAAATGCTGGAAAGGGAGACCACCCATCTATCAGCCCACGATGCTTACCGTCTTAAGTTCCTCGAGCGTTACGTAGATCGACTGCCGCATCGGGATCATCACGCCGTTCGGCATAAGGATGTTGAGCGCGGTCGTGTCGTCCGGGCTTTTCCAGAACTCGTAGTCGAACATCGGCCGGGTTGGGGGTGCTGGATCCGGCGAGCTACCACCCGGATACCGCTCGAGTTCCTCCAGGACGCGTTCCGACACCATCCGGGGGCCACCGTTCGGTGTGGTATTAATCGCCGACCGATGCTTCATGGTGGTGAGGGCGTTGCGCGTTAATTTCATTGCCGGTGGTGCCACAGCAACGGATGGGGGAAGTGCCTACTTCCGGTCTTTTCGCGATCGCGCGCCAGTGATGGCGAAGGTTTCTAATGGAATGCTTTTTTTTTTTTTTTTTGAGAGCGACTTCCTATTGTGCCCCACAACTCGTTTCCGAGAGTGGAATCTGAGTTCAGCCCGCCCGTGCGTACGTCTTAAAAGGGGTTTGCTTTTTTTCTTTATTTCGCTCTAAAACATCGGCAACCCGTCGTGTGCGGTTCTACTACACACGTGTTTGTTTTGTTTTGTAATTTAAAAGTGTTGCAAAAATGAAGGCTATACACAGACCTCTATATGCAATCGATATTATTTGGTATCCACGATACGGTGGGAGGGGGGTCGACTTAACACTTTAACAAAACGATTTTAAACATTAATTTGCACACACGTTTTTCAGGATTGCACACACGTTGAAGCCGCAGCTTTCTGGCCGTACCGCCAGCATATACTTAATACAAAACACGCAGTATTTGTGCACACAAAAACGCTACGCCTAATAAGAAAGCCTGTATTGCACATCGGGACCGGGGCGGGCGTGGTACGAATAGCTTCCCCTCGAGTGAAAGTTCTGTCACAGATTCACAAACGGTTGTGTGCTAAACCTTCGGTTACATTTCAAATTACAGCTGGTATCGAATCGCGCTGCGTACGACGACGATCAGCATATCGTCCAGCAAATGCCAACGGCGACGGATTGCAAGCTCGGTTCAATCACAGCCTGTGTCCTTGTCATGGGATGGCTGCAATCAACGCTCGGCAGCTCGCTTACATCAGCAGCTAAAAGTGGCAGGAAAAATACGAGAGATCATTAGATAAGAAAGGGTTGGTTCGGATTCGGTGTGAAGAAAATATATACAAAGCAAAAAAAAAACAATAAAAAGCCAGATATAACAGGGAACTATTTTCCATCCCCAAGTTGAGCATGAAATATATACTTTTTTTTTTAAATAAAAAAAAACTCCAAACAACATTTTTCTACGATATGAAATATTTACACTAAAGCGTACACTACACTCGAATGAGATTATCTCTACACAAGTTTGGAATATTCTATTGATAAAATCGGAATGTGAAAATGATGCAATTTGTGAGGCATTAGTCGACATTGGTGGCATTGGTTGGATCATGCAATAAACCGTGGCAAAACGACGACCCCGAGTGCGGCTCCTTTGTGCCTCGATGCAACGCCGACCACAAGTGTGCAATATACCGTACTTGCAAAGCCAATTCGCGGGGGCAAAGGATTGCGACGAGGCGCCAAGCGACGAACACGCTGGCGCCGTACAAGGTCGGGGGCAAAGGGTTGGAGAATTTTATGACCCTCGCCCCGGCTCGCATGCATATGCATCCCTCACGCGTTGCTGTTAGTTGAGTCATTGCGCGAAACGGGAACGGCGAATCGCGGCGGGATTAAGCGAACACTTGTGCGCGCGCGGATCCCTTCCCTCCCCTCCAGCTTCGGTGAAATATAAAACCATAAAAATGGAATTAGCAACATGACGAACACCACACCCGACGGGGCTTGGTGTCCGGCCGGTGGAAGGTATGATTCATTTTCTTCCCCAAGCATCACCCGGAGAGCGCGTATCGAATTCCTTTGTGTGGATTTGCCGTTTTCCTTCATTTGGTACAACATATCCTGAATCGAACGATGCAGCGACCGGCAGCTAAAAATAAGAACATACTTTCATTACGCTAATGTTGGCTAATGTGGGATTGTTCCCGTATGGTTAGAGAAGTTCAATCGTTAACGGTACTGGTGTTTTAGGGTCAAATAAACCTGTTTCTGGGTGGGGGGAGGGGGGATACGACCGCCTCAATAAATCCTTTGTTAATCCAACAAACATCAAATGGTGCTCGGGCAGCTAGAGACGCCGATTACAGTCACCAGAGAATGCGGGAGACTCGCCATCGTTGCAGCAGTGATTTTTGTGCTGATGTTTTATAGACATCAAAAAAGACCACTTCTGCGCGAACACATTTATCATATCGTGTTTCCATCCTGTACCTCTTTATGCCAACCCCGGTCACCGGAGGCGGAAGACGCGCGTACAGTTCGCTCTTCGCTTTATCGCATCGAATCCAGCCGTATTTAGTAAACAACGTTCGGAGCACACCAGCGGCAGCTGCACGACGTTCGGCGGCTAGCTGATGGAAATTTTCACGCATTTTGTTTCCTGACATCATCGCCAAAGTGTGCGTTTCCGTTCGCTCCGGCTTCACCACCGATGCCAGCAACGGGGACAGACCACCAGCTATCAGACCGCACAGCCACGGCACCGGACGGAACACAATGCCGCCCGCGTCAGCCCTTTTTCTGCCGCGCACGGTGGTGTCGTGTGTCGGGTCGTCGTCGAGGGACGCCGAGAGACCTCTTTGACTGGTGCACCGTGCCCATTGCTCTCGCTCGTTCGGGGTTTACACATTTTTACGACTTTCGAACAAATCGGGACCACCGCCACCAGCAGCGTTCGGTTAAATTATATGCGCTTTCGCTACGCCTCAAGCACATCTGGCAGCGATGGATTTCGGCTTTTCGCGCACTGTGAGAACGCTGGTGCAAGCAAACTCGCCGAACTTACTGGTGTTATTACGACATGTGTGCGAGCACTGTTGGGCTCTTGGCTTGATGTAATTGCACTTTTAAAAACATGATTAAAAATTAAACAAAATCATTATGTTGAAACTGTTTCAAACTTGCGATAAGGATGGGAGTTGTGAAATTATTTAAAAAAAAACA
>JXWZ01010433.1:0-24222 GCA_000956215.1 Anopheles farauti No. 4
AAAATTATTAACGAACTATTAATCAAATGATTCTAATGTTAAGTACGGACCCATATTAGACAGGTAGTAATTGCGTTAAGACTGATGTTATAACAGTTTTAATGGCGTCAAGAAAAACTAACCACTTACAACAAGTGGTAACAAGTGACTTGTAAAAGATTCGACGCCGAAGAATTACTAAACATTAAAGGAAAATTTATGATAATGTATTTCCTAAAAAAAATTCCCAACATTTTCATCAAGCTTTTAATGAGACTCCACATTACGACAAATCTGTCATATTTGGTTGTTGATTTGTGTATTATTGAATAAAACAATATATTTAAACCTGCATCTCTACCAAATTGCATCAAAAATAGTACGATAAAACAAATGGTGGCAGGAGGTTATGCCACCGAACGCTTAGCGTGATGAATGGTGTAATTAAATTTAATTAACATTTCATACGAAATATTATCATACTGCACACCCACCAAAAATTCTACCAACAACAAATGCCCAGGGTGCAACAGTGACAAAACGGCAGCGGACGTGGCGAAATGGAACAACAACATTTACGTATGCATAATTGAAATCGTATTCCGTTGTAGTTTTAGCTGCTATAATTTCAAAAAAAAAACACAACAAAAAACCACGCATGGCACGTGTGCTATTTCCGCGCGAGCGCTATTTTGTGTCCTTGCTCTCGCTGTGCCCATCGTTGCTTCGTCGAGCGAAGATTTTCTACAATTATGCACGCGAGCCGCGAGCCACCCAACACACACTAGGCATCCAATTGAGTGGCTTGTGATAACAGCGCCAAACTCACCCGGTCCCCGAAATTCGGTGCTGGCAATCCACGCGGGAGAAGCGAATAACTAGGAATGTCACAGACCATTGGGACAAGTTTATCGTCCGCAGCAGCAGCGGAAGACTTTGCAGCACACCCAATCGGGTTCCTACTCGGTTTTACCAACGCCTCCACCGCATCACTTTTCTACCACACCGTCTATTTGTTCATAGTTGTGAAAGTTTAAATAAGTTATCACAAGAATGCGATCGCTGTAAAAGTTAGCGAACGTTCGCGTTCGCACAACACAACAATCGTTGCACGTACGCAAACGTATTACGTAGTGCTTAGGGCGGAGGTTTTGGCGTGCCTGAACATCGAAACTTTAGCACACACACACCCACACAAACGCATACATCAACTCTGCCTGCGACTCGAACTCACTGTAAGCGTATTCTAAGAAGTGAGTTTACCACAAAGGATTTAATGCATACGGTGCGCCTTTTTATCCTGCGTGAATCGCATTGTAAGAAGGAAAACCGCCAAGACATTGCAGCACTACATGCAAGCAAGCGCTTCGAAGGCGTCATGCCAGCGGCAGCAACGTTTCCTCCCCGAAACTGCATTGTAATTAACAATAATAATAATCTAAACTTTTGCCATATTTAATCCGCATGTTGTGTAAATCACATCCACTCCAAGCCTTAAGATGGATGTCTCGTACAGCCACATGGAACACATGTGGAGCACGTGTAGGGCCTGCGCCAGCAGTACGATGCTTTCATCGCCTATCATGTCGAAAATTTATCATAGCGTTGAAGATAAAACCAGGAGGTGTAGGACTATTCGCTTTCCTAGCGATGAGAAATTTCCCCCTACGCATATGGGGAACGGGAGTGTAGATTATGAGCAGCACAGCAGCTTTTCGTTTGCAGACATTGATGAAGTTTACGAAATTAACAAAGAATTCTGCAGTCAGAAGCGGGACATCATTGGCACCGTGCAGTGCTGCAGTAGGGAAACCATAAAATATGCTAATTTTGTGCTTGATTTCTAATGTTTGGAATCAAACGTTTTTCCCCAGTTAAGTCTAAGTTCTTTGTCCTTACGGTAACTAAACCTCTTTAAAAATTGGGCCGGAAAAGCAAAACATAAAACAACGCACAGCGTTCGTTTTATGTTTTAGTACACACAAAAAGAACAGATTTATTTCGGTAAACATGTACACGAATTTATTTTCTGCATACACGCACACAATATCGTGCGCTTGCTTGGGTGGACGGATGAGGAGGTTGGAGAGGTCGGAGGTCACAAACACTGATTTATGCAGAAGTCAACTTGTACTTGATATTGAGCGCACGGATTCAACAAGATGTCACAGACACTTTTTCATCAAATGTCGGCAACATAGCAAACAGTGGCGGGGTTCGCGGAAGCCTTGAACAAAAAGGGCCCAGAAATGATGTGTTCGAGAGTCACCGGACTGAAGTTATGGCGCTGGTCGAGTACATTTACATACGGCAATTGGGCTGGAGCTGAATGTTTCGAGCAATCCTTCTTGCGTAATATTACTAGGCCAACCGATGGAAGCATCTAACGATCAAACCGTCTACCAATAATACGTGATAAATATTCAAATTTGATTGTGTTGGAATGCATGTCCATACCCGATTACGATGAGTTCAGAATGAGAAAAAAAAAGACGCCATTCGAATGGTAAGCTGTTGCATGCATTCGTTTCGAACATCGAGCACGTCGGTGAACCTTGCCGAGGTTAAGAGGATTTCCGTAACTATTTCTTACTCTTTTTAGGCCTCTCTAGAGGGATGGGAGATTTCTACTTGGAACATGACGTTCGTGACATATTTATTATAACAGGCCTTTGTTTCACGGTTTTACATTCAGTTCAGCGTCTGTTTGCTCGATCATTGCTCGACCATCATTTATTAGGAGGAAATATATAGAAAACTAGGTTATGTTTTTGATATCCGCAAGACGATGAATAGCGTTATGAAATTATTGGTAAAATTTATTTCGCGAAGAAAATTATCCAAAACTATTGACAAAAAATTGTAAATTGATTACAATTTCATTCCCATCATTTAAATCCCATTCTGGGTGTACACGTTAAATCGGTGCGGGTGTACGAATCATTGTCATCTGTTGAGAATGACAAAGTTTCTTCAAATCAATCAAAAGAAATCGTTTGTTTAATCTGTTCGCACACGTTGGTCTTCTGCTCAATCCAACGCTCAACGTTCATGTGTTTTTCAACGTTTTCAATGTAATCAAGTTCACGGATGAAGAAAACTTGTGTGAAAATTTGAGTTTCTTATGAAAACAGTTTGGATAAATAAACCTTCACTGTGCAACTCTGACACAAAATTGGCTTTTCCAGCTTTTCTTAAACCAATGATGCCGCAGCTCCCTCCCAGTACTGGCTTGCGCTTCCTCTGTTATCGTTCTCGGCGCTCTGTTACGCTTTCTATTTTTCTGATGGTCTGCGTTTCATGAATGCTTCTTCAAAAATAAACATTACACACTGTTCTGCGTGCGTTGTTCGCTTTGATCTTACGCTGCTTCACGCCACATAATGTAAACAGTCGAAATTTTATGTGATTAAAGAAACTCATCACAACCGGAGGGATGAGTTATGCATCGATCAAAACTAGTCAGCAACAGTTTGATGGGACGAAGGGAAGCAACGATGGAGGTATTAAATTAAATTGAAAACTAAAAAACGGGCTCGACTGTGTTGAAATTTCGTAAAACATTACAATCGACATTTTTTTTATAAAAAAATTTAGATTCCAGGTTTTTGTTGCAAATTGACCATAATGAAATCAAAACCCGTACGTGACCGTTTTTCTTAAAATCGCCTAAATCGTGTTTTTTTTAAGGCTACCAAGTGCTCATAAACACATATTCGTGCTTAACATTACAAAGTAATCCAAAATACATTCACCAAGTAAAAGCTCACTGTCAAAAGCAAACATTGATTCGGTGGTGGACCTTTGCAAATAACAATTCACTTATCTCGTCCTCTCTTAGCGAGAGAGCTGACATGTTACTGCGAATGCCCTGGTGCGTTTTTTCCGCTTTCATGCTATACTTTTTGAAAAGATCGAATAAAGGGTAAAAGGTTGGCTCTTCAATGGGCAACAACGATGAAGAAGAAAAAAAACACGAACGAGGTAAAAGGTTTATACTATAAACCAACCCTGTGTGTTCCCTCATGGGTACTCACCTTCATCATGATGATGGTAAACGCGACAAACAAATACCCCATTTTCTACAACGTTTGACTTAACCAGGCCGAGTTGGTCAACAACGCAACCGAGGCGGAAAGGGTTCTCACATTATTCGACGGTCCATTTTTTTTCCTCTTATTCGAGTACCATCTTTGCCATAATCTTTTTTTATTCAAAATTTTATAAGCAAGCTGGAAGAAAAACGAGCAATAAGGACACCTCACATCGCTTTTCTGGCACGGTGGACAACATCCTTTTTGTCGGTAGTGTTTCACGATGCACTAAAATGTACACCTGACAACAAATAGCAGCAAATGTGAGCGGGAGAAATTTGGGAAACGAGAAACCTCTTCAAAATCATCTCCTACTCAGGACGTCTTGGAGGAACATCCTGCAGCACACTTGAGAGCGACAAGTCGGGTTATGCCGGTCCGTCCTTTAGCAACGCAAATAAATGCTTTTGTCAGGTAACAGAGAGAGCGAGTAAGAGACACAGGTAGTCTGAGCTTATAAATGCGTGTTTATGCAACCGTTTAGGGAGCACGTGTTTGCTAGTACACGATTATGTATCCCCAAGAGGGGTATTGTAAATGTCTTTGGTTTTTTTTTTATAATAATTTCACTGCGGAGTTTTACTGCACAGGATTTTTGTATAAATCCTACTTGGAATGGTTTGAAGTTACGTCCAATTTCTGATTCACAAACCTTCTAATCTTATCTTATTGGCTGAAAATATGTAATACCAAAAACTAAAATTACCTTTGTGTCAAATGTGCTGCCCGTGCTCACCCATTTGAGAAGGACAATCAACAAAAGGTATTGAACATAATACCGCAACGTAAACAATACCTTGGAAACTGCTGTTGTTTACCCAACGCGGCATGAGCAAACAGAAATAATTATTAACTTTCGTTGCCCCGTGCTCTTCTCCTTCATTCTACCCACAGTAAAGCTCCTTCGCCGCATTGCTGCTCAGAGTAGCACACCTCCAGGAGTAACACCAACAAACGTAGGCAATTTTGAACTCGCCTGCTAAGCGACATGACAGGTAAAATAACAAGTAATTAAAAAAAAAGACCGGGCACAAATAAATAAATATATGCAGGTCTTCGTCACCAGAACAAAACTACCACCAGAAAAGACAAAACAAAATAAATCACGCCACCGAGTCCTCCGGTATTATTGCACAGGCGAGCATATTGAGGAAAAATATGAAGAAAAAAAAAATCATTGAGGCAATGGAACCGAATGATCCGTGCATGACAACCTCGAAAGCAGTGCAAAGGAAGACTGATTTGTAAACACGGACGAACCAGTGACGGCATTTCACCTAAAGAGCCCGTGTGAATGGGTAGAATTCTCTGAGCGCTTGGAAAACCAAAACCACATTGCTTTAGGCGGTGTATTTGTTTGTAGAACGGACGTTTTATTGAGCCCTTTCGTCTTTCTTCGGGCCATCTTTATCCGTTCTGTTTGATTTCGAGTTTTGACTTACTGCACGATTCTCTGAACCCAAAGATGTTTGTCTTTTTTATAAACATAAGATAATAGGAAGCAGAAAATGTACGCGTTTTATTTTTCACTAAATGACAACCCAAAACCTGCGCCAAGAAGTCACTGACTTCGGGACCACCCCGCTGCAAGACGCTGCTGTCCGGAAGCTGCTTTCTGGATGAAATAGAAATTATAGGACGGTACCGATTGTTCGATTTTGAAATACCCTCACCAACAACGATTCTAGTTTTAATTCGACTGGTTTGAGAATTTTACATCGTTGATTGCATAATTTCTTGCAATAAAATTACGGTAAGATTTTTTTCCTAAGACAAAGTGTGAGACATTAACACGCTTGTCTTTGCTGTTCAATGAACCATCAACCAATTGAAAAGCCAATCAATAAGAAAATTGCACTCATTGTTTAGCTTGGGTTCGACCATCTTTCTAGAGCAGCAATAGAGATGTCGCTGTGGCTTGGATGCAATCATAACAAAACATTAATTGAAGCAAACGAGAAGTTTCCAATCCAGTAGGAATTCTTGACGTTAAAGAGATCACGGAGCATCGATTTCCATTTATCTGAAGTTGCTTTTGGCGTAAATGATCATGTTGGTAAGCTTGGATGGTAAAAATAATCAATTTCATACATAACACTACAAAACAACCGTTCATATGACGTTAAATTTATTTCGCGCTAAAAATGTGCAGATCTTGTTTGTCATTAGAATAAAATTAAAATTTGAAATTGAAGCAGAATCAGGTCGTTGGTTCTGTTGGGCTACTCATACGTTGGCCTCACAGCACATTTATTTATACCAACTCATTCAATTCACCGAGACCACACCACTGCGAAAATGCAATTAATTCAAAGGAAACGCTGTACCATTTAGCATGCAAACACATTTGAAGCCCGTGACCGACGTTTTAAAACCGACTTCGACAGCTAAAAAGACGCGAATTGACTCCGGAGAGGATTTGAGAGTTAAATAAATGAATAATGAAATGATGTTTACTCGTTTCGCTTCGCGTGGGATGTAAAAGCACAAAAATGCACCCCACACGTCTCTGGTATCTATGGCAACGCAGCGCGCACAGACAACGCCTAGCCGATCTTCGCTCGTGTAATCATCATTGTTGTATGGTAAATATTGAATTTCCATCTTATTTCCATTTGCACACCTTTCCGGAGAGTATGCTGTATGCCAATAGTCGTTGGCGGTAGACAAACGGCGGTCCTGTCGTATGGAGTGACGCGCACGTCATGATTTCAAAGAAAGCATGCTGCTTTGTGGACGTTGTTAAGTAAATTCCATGCTTTGTCTAAATGTTGTAAGCAGCTCATGCTGTGTAGTTCCGATCTGCATTTAAAAACGTTGTATAGAACCAAACACAGGCACTGATAGGATAAATTTCTACGCAACCAGTAGTGTTGCACTTACAATAGTACACTATGTTAAGAGGCACAAAAAATGATTAAAATGTGGCGGATGTAATCTCACATCGTGATCAATTCCTTTTTCGCTCCCATTTGTCTCACTTCACTCGGTTTCATTCAGTTGGCTTTATTGATTTCGTATAATATTCATCGGTTCATAATGTATGTATAGACAATGAAGTGTTACGGTAACCAGCTACACGTGCTTTGTGTTACTTTCCTTCGGTAATGCGATGATGTGTTATCGAATGGACGTTTGTTGATTTAATCATGATTTCATTTTCATATTCAATCAACCAAACCATGAATCATTGTTTTAGCTGTTTACTTGTTCATGTTTTTTATAATATCAATATATTAATACTAGATCCCATTTTGGAAAATTATTAACCTCTAATATAAAAACCTTTTTCTTTTGAACGATTTGTGTCTTTTCACTCAAACATATGGCTATGCGTCTTTTAATTTTCTTACTTCTCCGCCCTATGTACAAATCAACGCAGCGTGAACGAAGCATAAAATAGAGTTTTCCTCTCCATCACTAACGTCCAACATCAGCGGGTGGCATCACCGTCAATTTCGTAAAAGATCAAATTTGCGGCTCAATAATTTCACCCCAAGCGATTCATTTTCAGGACTGTCCAAAATTTGTCGATATTTAGTACGGATATAGGTTCGAGATTCGTGTTGAAAATTGGGAGTAACCAAAAAAAAACCATCCACATCCTTCCTTTTTGCAATTACATGTAGATCTCGCAGGCAATCTTTGTCAATGTCGGCTAGAGCATAGTCAAGAGTTTTGCAACGAAAATATCTTCACGCAATCAGCCAGCTATGATTCAATTAGACACTGCCAGCGAGGGTGCAACCGTTCCCCGAATCCCCTTCAACAAGATGACTGACTTTCGGCGACTCAAAATCGATTCCAGATCACCAGCAAAAGCCCCTCGTTCGTACCTTGGTCACAGCGTGTTGTCAGGTTTATCAGGCTTAGAACATTCTTGATTTCTCATTCGCCTGAATGAAAATGAATTATTTGCTCGAGATTTAAAATGAAAGCGCTCGCAGGGATGTGAGATCACGATAGATGCTCATGCCGGGCACTATATTGCTCCCCTATTGCTCTGACATTCAACCTGATGCTCATTGATGATTGGTTCTGCCGCTAGCTGTTGGTTCACGAGCTGCTCGAAGATTTAGGGATCAATAGACACGAACGGGGTGCACCTATTCGGTTTGAAATGAGTACTGAAGTTAATGTGGCCAGATGGACTATTCTGATATCTAGACCTTTTGCGTGACCGCACCACGAAACGTGTTTGTTCCAATTGTCACCATCGTCTCCTAGTGACGATAAATTGATTTCTATTACGTGACGTCTCGTGGACCAATAATCCAGTCATTAAGTTGAAATAAAACATGAAGAATTGCTTTAAAAACACGTCCTACGAAAATTCATAACGCAAATTCTGGTTGATGTTTAGTAGAACAAGTTTAAAACAATATTATTCACTACTGAATGATAAGTTCTGTTTATAAAACAAAGAGTATAAGAACAACTAATATCATAAAACACCAGTCTATATGTAAATCAAGGCATATCAATAAGCTTAACCTTCTCACCCAACTCTCGTACTGTTGATTTGTATTTTCCACGTACAAGGCACTTCCAAAAATCGATCCCACAAGAGCACTCTACCAATGATATCACGAACAATACTCAATCAGTTCTGAATAACCTCGAAATAGTCCTCCATTATTTCCAGTACATTTTTCTTGACCAAATGCCACTAGCGTTTTATGCTGTTTTATTTTGCTAACCCAACTGCGAGGAGAAAAGGATTACACATCATTCACAAAACAACCCTCTATTTCTCATACTTAAGCATAATGCTGATCTAGGTGTACCTTTCGAAAAACAATGCTACTGAACCGATGAAAAGAACGGGTTGAACCACTCGTTTCGAAAAGAATTTTGATCGGCAGCTTTGAATGCTGTTTTTGACGTACAAAGTCGAACGAATGTGGGTTTCGTTGTTGGTACGTACACCGAAATATGTTAATAAGAAATTATCATCTACAAACTTCATTCACCTATGGCTGTGATGAAATATCATGGGTCATACTTAAAACATTAAGTTCACCGAACCTTACTCAACAACTATCATCAATTATATAGATATATCATTTGATACGATGTATCAAACTAATTAGTTATCGAGCATACTAATCAATTCGATTGCTTCATTTGTTGATTGTTTCTTATCACCATGCGTTACATATTAAATTAACATCATTTAATTTGAGATGTCCCTGAAAATATGTATCGTATCTCATGCCGTAGCCTACACTAATTGACCCGATTCAATTGTGTTACATTGACTAATTTCGTCTTTAGCTGTGGTAATGAAGCTGAAAACCAAACACAAAAAATAATAAAAAATCAAATTTAAAACTTCAGGTTCTTTCAACTGAAAATCCTGAAAATAACATGCTGTCTAGAAAAAAAAAACAAATCAGAACATCTCGATAGCCTTGAGCTAATTAATGCGGTATAGATATTTCTTTTATTTTGGTGTCTCATTGACTAATCTATGCTTCAACGTACATTGCAATAAGAACGTGTAGCTTAAATTCCATTTACGTGTTGGCGATTCATTATTTGGCGATTCATTTCAGTTTATATTTCATTTATTGTTTATATTTATTGTTAACATTTCAATTCTTAACTAAGCTATATTCTTATTCTAGTTAAGAACATAGGAAAGGTACAACCATCATAGGTAAATTTTTCTAATTTTGTCTGTCCGGTTTGATTAAAACAGAATTGAAGCTAGGTTTGAAATTACTTTTACATCAAAACATTTCCTTTGGCCAACTGTGTGTCCCTGTCTGCTTGTCTGGTCTGGAGATTCAATGCCGCAGGGTTATTAAAATCCTGTTTCTGAACAAGACAAGAGGACAACAAAGTGTACAACTAAGCAACAGAAGGGTCTGCAAAATACGTCAGACGAGTGTCGTTGAGTATTATTATCTTGGTTTTCCGTTTTGTTCGCAATGTGCTATGCTTAATAGCATTTAAATTGTTTAAACACAACAAATGTACCATAAACAAATTAAATTGCGGCGCACGTGTTCGTTGGAAGAAAGACAACTTTGTTATACTGCTTCTTTTTTTTCAAATACGATATAAAAATACGTATATTTTACCCAATTTTAAGATCTATTCTTATCCTTTCCAAATCCCATCTTTTTGTCGAGATCGATCAGTACATACGATATGAAAATTATTTACAGTACGCTTAAAATAATTCCCAATACCAGATAAATTATTATCTAATAATACATATGGTTTCTGTAGCGCCATGCCCTTGCGTTCCTTGTAAAGTTACAAAAATCATTTATGGAACAATGTTATTTTTCATGATACGAAAAGTAATCTGTGCCTACTTGTTAATTTCCAAGGGAATCATTGTAGACGCGAGAACATTTAGTGCGCGCTGCACAAGCTGATTGTAATTTTTAATCGTGCTCTGACATAGTGCTTATTGTTCTGAATTCGGTTTAGAACAAACTTTACTATTGCCCTATAGTAATTGACACTAAAAGCGTACGGTCAAGCAGTGTAATCTCTCTACGGTCCAGAAGAGATCAATACCGATGAAAGTAATAATTACCTTAATGGAGATTGTATTATATTAATGCTGACCAAAAATAATCTCTTACCAGCTGTTGGTAAATCCATCCCAGAAACATTCTACTACTTCATCATCCATCATTTACTTTCGTTTAATTAATGGACGGTAGCCGAAAATGCACTTTGATCATTGGTGGGTCAGTGAGAAAGTACTTGCTGAGAGTGTACATAACACTCACCCTTTACGGTTCACTATCATGAGAAAGACTACCAAACCGCACAAGAGGTCGGATAGCTATAGACAGGCTACTATGATGCTTCTGTTTCCATGGCATTACTTTTCATCAAACATAAAGTGACGGATAGGGATGTAGAGTGCAGGTATAAACTATTTTAAAAGCTAGGTTAGCGCAGCGTTTTAACTAGTTTTGGCAAGTTTTTTTTATATTATAACGATTTGGTTTTTCAAATTACTGTGTTTGATGGCATGTTTTGATATCACCTCTTTCTGTATGCGTATGATCTGCTCATGTTTGATCATAGTGTTATCAGTATTTTAAATCAGTCTCTGTTTAAACCCTCATTTTGCCTTGATGTGCCGGCATTCGGTAGTTCCGAGGATTTTATTTGCGATTTCGTTTTGTTGTCCAAAGTTCCGCAACGACGCCATGCCGCATCTGTTCGTCACAGGATCGTAGGATGCGAGATATGCGTTAGCGGTAGCGACTCAGCACCTTAAATTCTTCAATAGCCACCGAAGCAAGCTCATACAGCTCCATCATTTAGTCACACCGTTTTTTTGGATTACATTGCCGCACGGTACACGGAACGGGTTCCTCTGTTCATGCTAATCTGCACAAGCAGATCTTTTCATTAGACTAATGAGTTGATGCTTGTCGGCTTTCTTCGTCTGTGTGCCTTTCACATCAGCATTGCATTCCTGAACGCACGTTTTTGTAATCTTCGTGGCATTTCTGGATGAAAGTAGCCGTCAACAAACCCAGCTAAGTGTAAATAAGATGTTATCAGTTTGATGACTCAGAAACTGTGCTCATACGTCGCATCCACAGCCGAACATGTTGCTTCAGATTTATAAGTCTAACGAGAGATTTTTTTCTTTCGTTTCCTTACACACATTTAATTCATTATGCTCTGCTAATGAAAAAGATAATGAATTTTACAGTATTTCGAGTCCACAAATCAGCGGATGCTGCCTATTTCAAACTCCAAAGTTATAAATACCTTTAAGGTCTATATTGCATTAACCAACACAAAACATACTGCAAAAAATGTCGCTAAATCAACCACACGTATGTTTTGTACTGCGTGGTCAACAAACACGAACGAACTTACGAAAACTTTCTATAACTTAAATCGGCAAAAAAACGATCTTTTTCGTCGGTTTTGCAAAACATTGCACAGTGACACTGCCACCTGGAGATTGACAAGAGGGTAAAACCATGCTTAGGACCCTAAGCCAATGAGCTCGTTCCCGCATCGTGGCGTTGATCTGGGTGATTTCAATCGCAATAATTAACAATCGGAAACCCCAGGCAGTTTGATGTTTGTCGAAAGGTTCGGTCGAATCTTTCATAAACATCAGCAGAAATGCCGAATACGGTCGGGCTGAGGCTGCAAGTAAGCTGCACCAGTATGTTTTTCCTTCATTTAGGGTTTCTCTGTCAGCGCATTGAAAATTATGAAATGTCCCTGCGCTGTGCGTTCTGCTGGCTGATTAGATGGATTGATTCGCCATAGTTTTCTTTTTTGTGTGTGTTTGTTTCGCTTTTGCTCAAGAGACCCCCTAACTTTTGTTCACCCCAGCTGCGTATCTCTACCCTAAAAAAGGACCCTCCTCGCAGCGTGTGCGTGTGGCTAGCAGTTGTGTTGTAATCCCACCGTACAAAACTATTTTCAATGGATTATAGAATGCTAAGCTCGTAAAGCCGGGATATGGGAAAAAACCCCAGAACGCAACAGTTTCTGGCATCGGTAGAGAACATTTTTTGTTTGCTATTTTCTGTTTTGAAACTATCGTTTTTAAAAGCAATTTATTGCAAATTCTTGATGAGGCAGCCATATGGTATTACATTTTTTGTAACTCAAACTAATGTGTACTGATATACGTTGCAAATGTGTGTGTTTTATATCACATAAATTATCCGAAGCAGGATCCGAATAAATCTCTGCCTATCCTTTGTTTAATCTAGATAATAACCGATTTTAAATATCTAAATTGGTGCCTTTTGTTACTTATTAATGTCCTTCATTCAAACCAAAGCCGTCGTTTTAGTTTCTGTGAAATACGCTTCCGCTTCTACATTTAGATCGCATTTACATGATTAAATTAAACGAACAGAATTAACAAACGGCAATGATTTATGGACAGAAACATGTAATCGAGTCCCATTACTTCATTTTCATTGTGTCGTTCCCCTCATTATACCTATCGCGGCCGATGTGCCTCTTTTGAACTATGAGCATTCAAAAGGATATGCTTTCCCGAAAAATTCCAATCTCATTTGCAATCTGAGCCCTTCTACAATTTGCACTAGCCAATCCATGTACATTGTGCTAATAACAGCGAATTACCGTTTAGATTTGCTCTACATACCTAAATACGTCACGTTCGTTTTGAATGGTTATAAGTTTCTCTACATTTACTTCGAATGAAACATTCGCTGGTATCATATTTCAAAGGCCTAGGACAGGTAAGGGTAAACAAACAAGGTTACGAAAACACCTAATGCGAAGAACAACAAGTGATCCCAAGGCATAAGTAACATGAGAATCCTTGCGGAAGGATCAAACCAGATCAATATCTCAGCCCTGCGTTGTATTTTTGCTCAAGAAGCATTAGCTTCAAAAATTAATTAGACTTCCACGGTGACTGAATAGGGGTCGAGGATTAATTCGAGAAACCATGTAGAAAATACGGGCAAACCCCAAGGAATTGTTCATTCTTCTGGCACGAGTAGGGAGGAGATTTTTTTTTTTAGTTGCCTATATCATAGGTAATTCCAACCGGTTCGTATGCATGAGGTTGCAGTGTTCTCACAATCCCTTACCAGTGGTAGTATAAACACGTACAACAGATAAACATGCTGCTAAAGTCAAGAAACCATGCCGGAGACGAACCGTTGAGTAGTATCGTTCGGAATAGTGTTGTTTCAGGATAATATTCAACTCCGGAAGCGATACCACTTAAGCCATAGGCAAATAAACAAATACCACACAGTATGATTCTTCAGCATGATGACGTGTTATGAGTTTTGCACTGTGCTAAGCTATAAATGTGATGTTCCTTCACAACGTGCAGCCATACCGTTGGCGGTGCCGGAACGGATTCTAGAATAGCGATCCTTTTTATTATTCTCCAGGCAGAAGAACAAACTACCGGAATTGTGTCGAAATAAAATGACTTTAAAATGATTGAAATCGCGATTATGGATGGTAAAACGTAACGATAGATGGTAAACGTAAACAACCTCTTTACAACTTTCTATAAGTAAAATAAACTTCAAATGATACTATAAACATTATGATCTAAACGCAGGTAGGCGAGTAGGCAAATTTGCAGTAGGCCATTTTACATTTTCGTCCATCAAAACCAAATGTTTATTGTGCTCCTAAACAGGTTTGATCGATACACCAATGAATGCCACCGGTCTCTAAATAATAAAATCAAACCCGTGAAAAGAACATGTCTATCTTCACGAATGTGATAATGAGCTTCAATACGCGGCAAACCGAGCAAGCAAACATGAATAAACCATGAATGCGAGGGTACGCTGAATCATGAATTTTCATTTCATCTAACTGGTATCATTTGTTACACGGCGCTTACCTTTTACTTTCGTTGAAGTCGCACTCGAAATTAACAGCAGCCATGCCACAAAATGATGAACGCCAACATCAGTGACAAAAGTCATTTTGCTTTCCGTTTCCTTTGCCACGCCGCTCCCGTTCTCGGGCTGTTGTGTGTACTGTTGGGATGGCTTAATAAGATAAACATATATGCTGTTCCACTAACGGTTTCTCTTCACTGTGCTGTGCGTCCCCGCTGCTTATCGATCCATCTTACGTTGCTTGTATAATCTCACCATGAGCCTTGCTCCATTTTCTTAGCACTATAACCATACACTGAACATATTGAAATTTATCCGCACTGAAGAGTATGTGGCACTTTATACTTCACAACCAATTATGGAACCCCGCCGCCCGTTTTCATGACTGCAACTGCACTGAACAAACGGTTATCGATGGAGTGTTATGCCTTAAATAAACAAAGCAGTAATATTTATAACAACCTGTAAAATTATTTCCACACACACACACACATCGTTTTACGTTGTCAGTTCACTCAAAACACTGTTCATGGCACGCGACCGAATCACACTGCATTCTCATATGCTTATGCAAAACAGCAATATCTATTAAGTTCTACGCTCTTCCTATCTCACTGACTTCTTGTTGCGCATTCACTGCGAGATTGATTGAGTGACATCGTCTATCTTTTGATTAAAGAGGAATATCATTGATGTCTGGCACTTGGCGCGCTGTCACATGGCATACCGAAGCATCACAGCATGTCAAGCTTTCCTTCGCCTGGTGATGCTCGTTGCTGAAGATCATGAGTTATTGGTCTTTACTGTTGAACAACGGAAGCGTTGAGTGTGAGGAAATCACTACCGTTCGCCTCCGTCATTCAACTGTACAAATTTACATGTGCGGAACCAACGCAACGGGAGGACATCTGTTGCAGTGCGTACTATTGAAAACTATATGAGTAAGCTACACCTATATGTAACATACGGGGCAAACAAAACACCTATAACGCACTGTACCGCAAGTTTTGTCTTTTCTACGGCGGAGTGAACATTTCACACGCCATTGTACCGAAAAGCGCTCCGCAATAAACCGTAAAGTGTAATACGAAAAAATCCGGCATCTTCATCGCGCTGCACAACACCGGATCCATTGTTGAGATTCTTCAATGAATTTTACTTTTCATCGTCCTTTACAGTCGCACCGTGGTGCCTCTAATGCTGATTTATTAAGCAGCCGTTCTTTTTTTTTTTGTATGGGTGTTTGGTGCTTTCTAAACCCCGTGGAAAATAATCTCTCACGACCGTATACAGGCACTTTGAACTGCGTTAGGTATAAAAGCATCTAAGAAGCAATTTGCAGCGGGAGGTAGAATATAAGGTGAAGCAGCCAGCAAACCCACCATCTGAGCAATATTCTTGTGCTGCGCCCCCCATGATCCTTGGGCTGGAGATGAATCCTTGGGTTGGTAGCGCAACATCCACCTACCAATCCGGTCTCATGCTGCTTTTACGAATCTTCTGTTCGGCTTCTGCTACGCACGTTTCGTACGCTTTCACCAGCAGTGAGGAATACAACCGAGACCAACCGGTTGATTTTTCAATAGCTCTCTACTCATTTTCCGTCAACACTTGAGCACAAACGGCTCAACACTCGGGCACAGCCACAGACAATTCACCGCGTGTTGATATGGATAATAACAGTGGCATGTTGGTGGGGTATAAGGCACTCGCAAAGTGACATACTGCTCTCGGCGTTTATCAGCATTAGCGCGACTGCATTGAAGCAACAGAACCACAACGAATGCATTTAACGAACGCATTCACTCACACATGGACAGAACAATCAAACACACCAAATGCCTGACAATACGGTAAAATCTCAAGTGATGCTCCAGCATCAGGCCGAGATTCCCAAACAGCATCCCGTGTAAGGTGTAGTAGCTTTGGATGGTGGAAAATCTAAAAATACTGTAAACAATGATCTTAATTTATGATATCAGAACGCACACGCCAGAGGAGGTCCTGTACATGTGCGCACACCCGAAAATGATTTACCATCGGCAACGCAGAGTTGGGCATAGCACAGGCTCGATCTCATGCCGTACTTGTTTAGCATTGTATTTTCGATTGTAACGAAACGACTTCACACACACACACACACACGCCACCTTATCCCTCAATTAAGATTTTAACAGGGTCGCGTAATGTTTTAAGACACCTTAAATTAAAGTTCCCAGTTTGTACTACAAATTACCGTTGAAGCGTGAATGTACCGCCAAGCCCGGTTGTGTTCGTTTTAAACGCCACTTTTCACATCCACACATCCATTCCGCACGCTTGTCGCGTGCCATCGGCCGCGCGGTTTTAGTGGCCGCCGGCTGCATTAGTCATCAATGGTGCGTCTCTCTTGTGGCGAATGCTTAAATTACTCGCGCCGCTATCTTTCTTTCTATTTATAGCGAAAACTGATCTTTCTTCCTCACACACACACACACACACATACACATACATACAAGCATGCGGTCACTTGGCATCTTCCTTGTAGCAGCTGAGACAGTTCATGCACCTATCACATTTTTTGTGTGTTCTATTTGCTTAAAATGTCCTTGCGGGCGAAACGTGCAGGCTGGCGGCTGCCATTCAAATCGTGAGAGCGCGAAAAGACAGGCAAGATTTAAAACTACTAGTGCCCAAGCAGAAAAAAGCGCGTCAAATGATGACACCTTTTTCGTTAGCTGGTAGAAAAAGGCTGGTAGATTCGTCGCATGATCAAAGAAATCTTTTCATTTCTGCCTTAACGATACGAAAGCGTAAGCGTACACGCAAGAGGAAGAGATTAATGTTGCCTCACAATCTGCTAGATGCCCTGCTAGATGCTCGATGCAAGAATTTACGAGCGAATACCATTCGCCAAGCGAAACCATTCGGTTTCGATGACTAATTTATGAGGTTCCAGCATGATTTTTCGTTCTACCTTTTTCCCACAACGTTCTTGCAACAGTTCGTCTTTGTCACTTACGCAAAAAGGTACTATCATCACATTACCTTCGGACGTCAATGCCATTGACCAGAGATAGATTGGCTACCCAAAAGGAGCGGATGACGCTGTGTGAAATGTGAAAACAAAACACGCAGCACAGCTGTGGCCTGTGCGATCCCTAAAATTTGAAAGCGCTTCACCACTTCCTGCACGATCTTTACGGTTCAATCATAGTAGCCGGGTATCGCTGCTGTGAACTATTTTGCAGTTTCTTCTGTGCGCAATCGGCTGCCACTCCCGATTTCTCGTACAGGCTTGGCCGACCGATGTCGTCCTGCCCAAAGCAAACAAACTCATCCGCCTTCATCCTGGTAAGCGAAAAAAGACGGACAACAAAACGCGTGCAGTCCATGGAAGCCCGTTTTCCAAGTGCTAAGAAAATGGGTATAAATGGTTCGGAACGATTAGCTAGCGTAAGCTGCTGGAAAAAATGTACAGCAAAAACGGGAACAAGCGTGTGCGACCTTTCCCACAATAATTCCCGGTCCCGGAGCCATTGTATCAATAGGGTGAATATGTTCTTACTGCTGATCTGGCAATAAGATTAATGACCAATGCAAAGCGGAAGCCGAGCATTTTTTTTTATGAGAGGGAGGAAAAGAACCTCCAAGTGGTGTGGCTCAGTACCAGCAGAGAATGCTTCCCTGCCGATCTTTCAGTTCAAGATAACCGGCCTGTAGACGGGCGGTACCGGCCACAACATAATGCTCTCCAATGACCCGTTGACGAATTGGCAAAGTCTGTGGTAGCAATCAAAACAAACCTAGACGAAGCGTTATAAAGCTGCTCGCTTATCGCCACCAGCCGATGAAAACGAAAGCGGAATGATTTAACCGTTTCAAAATATAGCTTGTAGTTTTTTCAGTGTTTTGCAGCTTTACGATTAATGGTAACCGTATAGTTGAACCGAATGGCACGCTAAACTGAGTGGTACAAAGATTTTTGATAACCACGAACAGCATGAAACGCCTAATCAAGTTTGTAACACGCTGTAAACATCTACATTACTATCACTTCTGAAGTTACACAGCTAGCTTAAGGCAGTATCATCGAATTATCAACATAACAGATCGTTTGCAGATTCATTAGGTTGCGGTAAGTGAACCTCTGTACTGTTTAATATGTTGCAAACATCCACTCCTGATCAACTTCCATTCGCAATACAAGATATAATCGAGCACGCTCGGCCGCTGGCAAAAATTCTCCTCAACTCTTATCAACACTTTTCGTACAAACTTCCAACTCCCAACAAGTATTCTAATGGCGGTACACCCTGCAGCAACCATGTCGGGCAGTGTTTAGCTAGAATCGGTAACTAAAGCCTAAACATTTCCATTCCCAGGCGAGGCTCTTTTTCCCAAAATTTTCATGAAAACCACCCTTCTTCCACAAAACGCCTCGAACATTATTCATCGTTGCTTGCGTCTGCTGTCTGTTGTTTAACTTTCGCGGCTGTAGGCCAGCAGCGTGTTTTGCTGCGGTTACCGCAAATCTCATCATTCGCGACCATGTGCTGTTCCGTTTTGGGGCCAATAATTGCATTGCCCCTTGGCTGCTTAAGCCATCAGCATGGTAGGCACAGCTTGTGCGTCAATATTTGCCGAAGCGGTTGCTAATCGTTCTCGTTTCGGTGCGATTCAGTGTTTTTTTTTGTACTTCTTATTTGGTAAGCATTGAAGAATGAAGTTCTGAAGAATGATGTTGAATAATTAGGAAAGAACCGAAGGCAGCTATGCTGAACGGCGCTGCTTATCATGGGATGCGCTAATCAGTTTCAATTAAGCATCTCATCTACGTGCAGTGTTTTGTTAATGTGCGATGATTCTTAATAGCCCTCCTTATACTGTACCGCAGTATTTAAATGAATTAAATTGAGCTATTGAATGTATTTATTTTTTGAATATTTTTTTATACACTGAGTGTACATATAAAGCCATACCAAGATGTGTGGTAGTATTGATGATAAACATAAATCATAAGAGATTAAATCCACTTCTACATTCATACACTCGATTGACTCCACCCAAAATATTTGTAAAAAGCACCCTTTTTCTTCCGCATCTATCGAAGAATAGTTTATTACCAGAAACTTTCAAACCATTATCGAATGTTCCTTCTTCCATGGTGTGATCTAAGATTTAAATAACCATGGTCATTCACAAACGATAACAATGTCTGTCGCTTTCACGCCGTCAGAGCGTAAGAGCAGCAAAAAGGAATAGGAAATTTAAGTCTTATTTATGATTTCCTTGTCTCGAATTTTTCTCCGTGTACATATACACGAGATGGGATTTCATTTTTACTATAAATTCCACTACTTCACATACCAATGCTCTAAATACCATTTCAAGTTTCAACGCTAAACTACTTCAATATGTACTTATACTAACTGTTCACCTTCCTTTGAAGCAAACAAGTTACTGCAAACAATCCAGTTTATTTTTAGTATCAGATACAGTTGCCTCTGAACTCTCGTTGCCCGTTGTTCTCGGGCTCAAAACAAAACTACGCTGTGCCAGCAGCAGAAAAAAAAACACAATCTCTTCTTTGGGATACTCACAAAGTACCCAAGAAAACAGAACCTTGAATATTTTAATAATAAAACGCCCATGAAGCCCATGAAATTTCGTCGGAAGTTGTAACACCAACCGGGGCAGTAAGCCATCGAGATAGACATCAAAGAGCCCGCTAAAAATTAAGAAGAGTTCAGGTCTCGGTTCTTCGTTTCTCTCTTCCCGTCTTGCGATGCTTCCAGTGTGCGCAGGGATCGTGGATGTTTTGCTTTCATTCCTGACACTATCACTCTTCATTTCTTTCTCCCGGCCCGATGTTGCTCCATCTGTCAATCAAGAACGGTTACAATGACAATATTTTATTAATGTCGCCATTAATACCGCTGCCGGGTCCTGTTGCATCAACATGTTTTGTAAACAAAAACTCTTTTGTATGTGTGTGAGGGCGTGTGCGAGAGAGTATTTGTGATGATTGAAGTTGACTTAGTTTGCATGTACTAAAACATGATAAACCATGTTATTCAGACTATAGAATTTTTGAAAAACAGGTGAGTAACGAGTAGTTCGGGAATGGATTGCATGCGAACTTAAAACGAGCTTTAATCAGAATTTCTTGGTTTCATTAACTGAACGGCATACTGAAAAATATCCTTGAAAATCGTACAGACCATTCGTAACATTTTCATATCAAGATACTGTTCAGCACATCCCAAATGTTCACTTGCTTTAGCAGTGCAAAGCACGCCAAACCGAACGAAGAAAAATCTCCAAATAATCACCTTATAATCCTGAAAAATTTATTCATAATCCTTCCGTAGGGAAAAGCTTTTCGCTCTCAATCCATCCATCTTTCTACCGCGAAAAGTCCTCTATATGCTGGGTTGATCATGCTCGTCCTGCAATGTGTAATACGTAGCAGCTAAACCGGAAAGGGATAGCGCAGAGATGTTCCAGTGATCAACTGTACTTCGTTGCGTTTTTTTTTCTTACTTTTCCCGCTCAACAAACCGAGTATCCTTATGTGGATTGGCCCCGTACTCGTACATACCAAATAAAAGCTGAAAGCACTTCTATCGACTTCACATAAACTCTTTTCCACATGCTTACCGTAGTTCATCGTGACTTTAGAGCGTGGTGGTTAGGTGCGTATCATGTCTCGGGGAAACCTTTCCCGCCAATGAAGAAGACGGATAATCCTTCTGCGTTTGCCTGCTTTTGTTGTTTCCTTGACAACAATCAAATTATTTTCGCATTGAAAAAATATTCCACCAAAGCAGCAATCATGTCGTGAACAATAATTTCTCTTTTTACAACATTTTGACCTTTACAAGCGTACGACAAATCATTCGGACGCATTTTTAACGTTTTTAATGCACCATTTTTCAACCTAAATCGTATTAACCGATGTAAAAATTACTAATACAATGTTTAGCATGCTTTACACTTTCCGTTTTTATGTGTTATTTAAGTTTCAGTATTTTTTATCTCACTGTTCCATTTTCTGCGGGGGTTTCTCTAGTTATAATCCTTCATTTATTGGTATTCGCCCTAGCGTAGCCATAAATACCGATTTATTTCAATATACCACTATCGATTTGTGTACAGTGGTTCCAATGTGCCAGCGTGCTACAGCTGGCTTAAGCGAAATGCAATTTGATTGGAAATTACATCACTATTATATACTTCCGGTGGTATACCCACAATCAGCACAAAACGACCACTAACACGCAACGATGCATCCTACAATATCGCGAATCACCGCATTACGTTTGCTGGAGGCGAGACATGACACATTCGAGAAAGACTTGTCGCTACCCTAGGCTTTATTTTCATTTTCACGGTCTGACACTGTTGATTGGCATTTCGGGGTACCTTATTCTAGGACACTAGCACTATAGGTTATTGTTTCATTCAACCGAAACTCACGAAACACTAGCTATGGCCGCAAAACTAGCATTAAAGCATTGAAACTGATGAACGTTTTATCGCGAATACCGAGAACCAGGACCAGCTGCCTTTCGAGATGAACTGTGACTAACGAACAACCGCTGATGCTGCTCACGGCTTCCCTCGATCCGCAGCCGAACGCAGACCCGAACCGAGCCATAGCAACAGCCGAGGCCAATTGCAATCGTGCCGCATCCAGGGTTTCCATCCGGTGCCATTTCAAATACCATGATTCCGTGTATGTTTTCTTCATTACATTATTTCGTTAACTAATAATGTAATAAAATGTAATATCTTAGGCATGGTGCCCAATCTCCCCAGTTATATTTCAATGTTTAATCATAAACGGCTTTTTGATGATGTTTTTATCCAACACCCTCAATTGATTGTCTGCATTTGTTAATATCACCTAACACAAATTTGCCAAAAATTAGTTGTGTATTTTTTCCCAGTGTATATAAAAATAATACTACAAATATCCGAGTTGCAGTCAAAGTACCACATTTTGGTCAATCAAAATCATACGTGCACGACCCCTGCATTTCCGAACAGCTGTTCTGTTGCCGCCGCCGGAGTCAGCACTCGGGTACGGACCGGCGCGAACGAGCCGGCAAGAACAAGGGCAACATAAACTACCGTTGACGTGAGTTTCCTTTCGCGTACGACGCACCAGTTTTCCGGGAGCCATTACGCATCGCGGGGAAGAAAAACCAGGAAAATGAGCGCCACGGAGCGACGACTCTTTTTCTCACCGAACGCCGGGCGATGAGTGATCGCTTGAAAACGTAAACAAAGCGTGTAAATGCCGGTAATAAATAATCGCTCTTCCATTAAATCCATATCGATGGTATGGCTTCACATTCATGAGTCACTTTCCACACACGATTATTTCATTATGTTGAGTAGGACGTAAAAAATTATTGTTAAACAAAGTTAGTCGAAGTGGAGTTATTTCAATCACATTGGCTATTACTAAACCGAAATAAAGAGATGCATTAATTAAACATCATTAACTTCGTCAGTTCACATTGCACCAGTAGCAACTTATAATTTTGCTTACTAAAAACTATATAATGTTTCAATAATATTGATATTTCCATAATTATTTGCATTCGTATACTTCATACACAACAAAATTGATTTGTTAATCTTTACACAGCCTGTAGTCAATACAGAGCTCAATACGAAGCACTCTTTGCTAACTCGTCACAGCAACAGGAAATCTCACACAACTGTGCTGTGCCAGCGCCAACCTGTACATAAAGTAAAACTATCTACGGCACGAGCCACAACTTGAGGATACTTTTTACGCTTTTCTAATCCTCCTACATAATCGAATTAATCCTAATGACCGTAACTTTAATTGAAACGACACACGCTCCCGTGTTCTACCCCCAAGGCCGGTCATTGCTTCTACTGCCGATAAGCAGCAACACCCCACTCGTGGAAGGCAAAATGTCTCCTGGGTGCAGGGTCCATTATTATCTCACTGGAAACAGCCACGCGTATCCTGGCGTATCGGTGTAATTTGTTTTTTCCTACTGACAACCAGCTATCGGTTCATCCTTTCGGAACCTTCCACCATAACCTCACTTTTTTATCCCTCATATTTAATCTCTCACTCCAGGACTCGGGCGTATGGAGATTGCGTATATTCTTGCACGCGCAGCACTCCGTATCCTGCGGTGGAGCCTTATCATAATCATCATAAAGTCCGTAGTCGTGCTCATCAGTACCGTCAACATACTACCGGCAGCATCATCGGCAACTGTCGACATGGTGACGGTATCGTCATAATAACACATAATACCACAAAATCGGTTTAAAACGGATTAAAATATGTTTTATTATGCGAATACCCCTTCCGCCTTGGTGCTTTGTTTTGAGTACATGCCGTCCGAACCGTCAGGGACAACATTTTCGTTGATGAACCCGTGAAATGATGCCGAGCAACTGGAACACGAAAACAGGGCATTTCAAAGGCATTCAACATCAAAACCAATTTGAGCGAAAGTCATGTGTATACAGACCATGGACAGACGAAGAGCGGACAGATAAAAATCATGATAATCAAAGACTTTTCAAGCAATCAAAATAAGTAAATAAGCTGGAAAGATGGTACTGCCCGTCATTGCACAATCAACACGTTATTTGCAAACGTTTATAAGCTTGGTTAAAATAACTCGTGTACAAACCATAATCGCAGCGTACGACAAACACTACGTACTACATATTGTGTAATAACCAAACAGATTTTTAAATATCCTCAATGTTAACTGCTGAATTCCAATTTTTCGTACGAC
>JXWZ01010438.1:0-14617 GCA_000956215.1 Anopheles farauti No. 4
ATAAATAAAATTGTAATCTTATATTTGTAAACGTGAATGTGAAAATTTAAAGTCAAAATACTTATAAATATTTTAAAACACTATTGATAATAATAATCCTAATAACATGAAATGCTTGTATATGACCAGTTTCAAACAGTTCTATTCCTCTGGAAATATCGGAAAAACTCATAGGAGAATGCATAACAGGCAATGTCGCACTAACTTTGTTTTCTTTTATCTTTTTTTCGTTTTGTTATCCTCATTTCTGATTTCAAATTTTGGTTCATCATCCCACCACCTTGCACCTCTGCCACCTGCACCAATCCTGTACGGGGCCTATGCACCCGCACACGCACGAATGAACGCACGCTATATGGGCCGTCGGGTGGGAGTGGGAAATGGCAGCAACTACACACTATGCACTATACGAAACGCATGCAGTCACACCGCACCACTTGCCAGCACCGGCACAGGCGTAAGCGAGGGTCATCTGAAACGATGGCCAGAAGCACCGACCCATCCATACTCACTGCCATCCGCTGGTCGTCGCCAGCTTTCGGTGCATTTGGCTTAGCACAACACATCCACTGGCAGCCCGCGGTAAGGATGTGGAAACGGAACGCACAATACGGTGGCATCTATCCGCCCAACTACGATCTCGTCCATCACTGCCTGCGGGCCCTACCGTCCGACAAGGTGACTAAGCCGTAGGTGATTCACCCGCTAACTTCCATGCTGTTCGATTAAGTAGCACTATCGCTTGTCCGAGTGTTGTAGATGGGTTGCTCGTTGTCTATCTTTCTCTTTCTATCAGTATATCTACGAATATACTATCTCTCGCTGTTATGTGTCAGTTCTTCAACCTCATCGTATGTAGATATGCACCTGAACGATGTATCCGTAGCTGACGATGATTCATGTCTCTTTCCGAATTTCGAATAATCTAATCATTCGTTAGCATCCACTTTGTTAATTGTTTTTCGCACTCCAAAGCAGTATTCATTTTCTTCAATGTTTTCTAAGATCATTTATTTGTATATAATACGTTTAACAATTATTTTAAAAAAACTTTCAGCTTTAACATTTTGTGCAACATTAACCATAACTTTGTAAATATCGTTAAGCATCAATTTCCTTCGCAGTCTTCTAGCCTTTTGTGTCTAAAGCTCTTCTTTGTATTCATTTAACTCACACATCAGACGCATACATTTTAAATATCTCGTGCTCGGAACAAAGCATGATCACGCAAAGCGAACGGCTGCGCCATGAATAAAAACTGTGCAATTCCGTGCTTCGTGCGGTGAATATCTAGGACAACCTTCAAGGATGACCCGCAACGTTGTAGCTGGCTTGGTGCTCATGGCTCTCATAATTTCTGGAATGTGCCTCGTTTGCGACAATCTGGTTGTAGCCTTGTATGGAAAGATTGCTTCATATTAAAAGTGGCGTGCATAAAGTACTAAAGAAATGAAAATATTTTCATGCTACCGTGCACACCAAAAGCAAAGGAACCAAGGTCAAGAACGAAACATTTCGCAGGATCTGGGTTCTCGAAACGATTAGTCTCGTTACCAAGACCGGCCAGGCGAGAAGGTAACGAGAAAATCTTGAACAGATGGCAAGGTAGCACATAATGCACGGGCAAAACAAACCTGTTACCGGAGACTGAAGCGAAGCTGCTGCGGGCAACCTGGCTATTTCTACAGCCTAGACCAGGTGACTTTATTTCGAAAAATAAACGCCCATCCGAGTTCATCCGGAAGTAAACGATGGCAAATGGGTGTTGTAAGCTGTTGTCACTGTTTACATCACGCCCTTTTCATCTGAGAAATTGGATTCCTAGTGTTTACATTAGGCTCGTGGCATGAGTCTAGTATTTTGTAGCGTATCATATTTGCTATGATAGAAATAGACCTATATTAACGATTAACTAATACGAACCTCGTAAAGTACAACAATTGTAGTAAATCAATTCATACTTGCACACTTAATTTGCTTGTTTATTGTAAACAGAGTCGTTTTGTTCGTAATCGTAACGGTCTAAATCATGCCCTGTGTGTTTTCGGTTGATGTGAAGTGTACCGAGTTCTATTCGAACAGTAAAACTAAATTACAATTTCTTGTTTGTTATTGTTATTATTCTGCATACGTACTAAGTGTGTATCGAAGAAAACTCGTTGCTCATCGTCATATTAATTGTTTCGTCGTTTGAGAGGGCAAAATCGTTTAAAGTTTCAATTTCAATTCAAAGTTCAACACGGCAAACGTTATTAGAACAGCAAGGAACCCATTAGTGATGAGCTGATGTACATTGAGCCCTTTCGCTAACTGGTCTCAAGACGAAGAATTGAAATTGTAGAATAGAAAACAAATGCGGTTTCCCAAACGACATGAAACATGTGGTTACGGTTTCAACAGTGGGATCGAGTTGCAAACGACGTGTGCCAAGGAACAGGCGTTTCCCGAGCGGTTCCATTAACGTACTTTGTTTTACGAAAATCAATTATCTGCAGTCATCAATTGTGCCGCACGGTAGTATAGCAGCTAGGAATATCCACAATAGCCGACCAAGCTGACTGCTGATGACTACCATTCAATCGATAGTAGTCAAAGAATTCCATGTAAAAAGCTAAAGAGAAAGAGAGAGAAAAAATAAAACATGAAAGAAAGAGAGGGCAGCGTGAAGAAGACAGATAATGAGAGCATGTAAGATAAATAGCGTGTGTGTATGCTACTAGTCAGCTTGATGCACGTGTCCAAAATACCGCTCCTGATTTTAACCGCAAAAAGCTGCGGAAAATCGAAAACCACAGCAGCTGCCGTTTTTCCCGCCTGAAACGATTCCGCGCGTGTATGCCGATAGGGACCCGAGACTCGCAACCAATTTTTGATGGCTAATGCAATTCCAGTGCAGTAGTGCACAAAAGCACAGCGTGCTGGGTTTTGCGTTTAACACGCTGCTCACATGCTGCACTGTGGGTAAACATCGTCGCTTCTGGCGGCTATAATTTGTTGCACGTCAGATCTCATTAACGGAGACACACGGTGAGACAATAAGTAGCGATATTAGAGAGCAGTCGATCAATCATTCATGCATCGATTGTTGTGATTGTAACAATTCCATTAGTAGCTCATTCAACGAGCTGTGTAATAAATTTATATCGTGCGATATGAATGTTGTTTTCTAACCAAAATAACGACAATTCGACGTGCAATACATGACGGGAAACTCACGCCTACTTTAATACGGGTTTCTGTGCCTTTGTCTTGTTGGCGTTGGATAAAACTCATTTCGTATACTAATATCCATTTGGGAAGGAAATTACTGAAATCGCATCCGCAGCACTTTGACTTCCGCGGTCTGGAAAGCTTTTGGACTTTCAGTTTTACGGATTCGAAAGCGGTTTGTGAAGAGCGAATCGCATAACAGTAGGGGCAAAAAAAGTGTCTCTCCCAGCGGGGTTTTCTGTTGTGAAACTGTCCCATTCACATCCCGGGAGTGTCGTAAAAGTACGACAGTTGAAATTGAAATTTCTTGCTTGGTACAAACGCATTTAGCCTCCGGTGCACTCCAGCTGACACCGCTAGCTGCTATTTTATTTCCCGAGCAGGAAGTGGAAGCATACACAATCAGACAATACTCGGGACATTCGGCATGGTTTCGGTACAGTCACTGCATGATGTGTATTGTTGTACTGCTTCGGCCATCTGTTTGACAGAAAACCATCCTACAGAAGTGGGAACCTAATAACGATGTTACACATATGTGTGTATACGAGAGCACCCAAAAGATAAACATGCGGAACCAGGATGCGTTGAACCAAGCTATTCGACACGACATGCTTTCGATGTTTTCAGCCGATTCGAACGATGTGGCGAAGTATGACTTTTATGGAAATAAATGTACCCATTCACTTGCATCCCCGCATCGGTCTCTTATTGAACGTGGGCAGATTGGACCGAGGGTTCTACCAGGCACATTATTGATCGTGATGGTAAGCCATTGGGAGCTAATGAACGCGTGGTTAGTTAAGTCCAATGGATAGGCTGTTCGTAATTAAAATGTTCCAACCAAAATCTACCAAGCTGCAGATTCCTGATAACGTCCAAAATGTTCACGGTTGGCGGAGAATCCAGAAAAAAATTATCCTTGAAAACAAAATAAAAACATGTTTAAAAATAACCCGTAGACGATGGAATGAAAATAGTACAAGCTGTTAGAAAAATTGCAGTTCCCAATATATTCTTTCCCCACAGACTTCCAACCATAGGCATGTGTGTGTGTCCTAACAGGATCTATCGGAGCCAACGATCCAGAGCACTGGTGGCCATCTGGATTGGTGGCCAGAGAGAAGTTATACCTAACTTCATTGTGCAGGGTCGCGAGATGCTTAACCAAGACAGAAGATAGAAGAAGCAAAGCTTTATTGCACCAGTTTGCCCATCAGCAAACTGGGACAAACGCTTAGCGCTAGCGGAAGTCGGCCAACACATAAAAACTAACCGTTTGGCAGTGATGGGCTTTGTCGTCGTACGCTTTGACACTTTGCTTCAGCAACCAGCAAGAGGTGTCTTTCGAAAATAAAGCACCTTCTGGCGTGGTTCCGTTGCTTTTCTTTCTGCAACAGAAACCCAGGTGTAGAATTTAACGTCCGGATGGTGTGGAACCGCAGCATAGATGGAGTGCTATTTCTAAGAGCATCCTAGTTTCCAGTACCATTCGCTGGCAAGGTAAAGCGATTTTGGTTGCCGCGGGACACCAAGGACGAGCGAAACTGAATTGGTAATTCAATTATTTCTCCCGGGTGAGTTTTACCAATGCCAAAAAAATAATAATAAAAATAACATAACAACTCATCACGCCGGACCAAGGCGCAAGAAAACCACCACCTGCAGGACTAAGACAACCAGTTCTGGTATCATCCAGACTGACCCACAGTGGATGCTATCTATTACTGGAGACTCCCGTAGTGCTCTTGTTTAATAATAAATTTTGCTATCGGCTTTGCCTCATCGTTCAATGCTATAGTGTGAATAAGTCCTATCTACAGAGCTGAGGTCTGTTGTTTTACCCTTTAACGCGGAGTAGGTGCAGTTCACCATTTCAGAGATATGATGCGATTCAACCCAGATCAATTAAAACTCCACAAACAAACGTTCCAGCTTGTTCAATCAGAGTGACAGACGACAAAGAGCAATGGAGGGTAGCATTCGAAAAAAAATGAGAGTATTTAAGATAAGATCGCATAAAAATTAGTAACCATAGATAAAACGTCTACCCCGCTACAAGTATTGGCAGTTTAAGTCAAAAGTGCTGCATAAACTGTATACCATTTGCTACACTTTCGCCTACTGGAGTATATATACTCATATCAGATTTATTTGATCGGTTCGGTTTGTACCGCCTACAGCGTTAATACCTTTTCATGTTGATGTTTTCGGCAATTCGTTAGTTTTTTTGTGCTTTAGTTTCTGTGTGCTCGATTTTTGATCTCTCTTTCCAACTCCTCTGGCGTTATGTCATTTTCAGCCGCAAAACTTTCTTCATAAAGTTCGCTAACAACTGCGATCATCGTTGTTCGCTTACGTTCGACTTTCGTTGCGATATGAAACCAATGAGTATCCTTTTTCAATCCACCCCACTCCATTTTCTCTACTTCATACTTGCTCTTTTGGGCGATAAAAGCGAACTCGGCTTGCGTTTACTAAACGACTGAAATAAACGAAAAAAAAACAGATTAAAAAACTTTACTTCACATTCGTGAGGCTGCGTAACGGTTAGTAAAAAAGATACCAAAAAATGATGCTTTTTTGCACAGCTTCCGTAATACTGCTAGTCGAAACCACTTAATCGGTGATGGGGATGCTGTTGCTGCGGATCTTTTTGAATCTTCGCTGGATCGTATGTGAGAAGGAAAAAGGGTTTTTCTTTTCTAGTACGGTTCGACCGGGCATCCATTGAACAAGCTATGGCACATCCTTAGAACATTCCGTATCATAACGCGATGATGAACAAAAAAGTTAATCTGTAACATATGGCCCAAACGTCGTAGTCTTGTAGAATAAGGCGGTGCAATAGCTTTTCATGGATTGTGTTCGTTAGTTTTGGTTTATTTAGTCTTCTCAATATACATTTAAATATATACTTCTTATTTTTTTATATAACTGTTTTACCAGCAATGGCTATTGCAGCTACATTTTAATGATTGCACAAAATAAGTGTCCACAAGCGGCAATGAGCGTTCGTGCTCATATAGTGTTCACGTAACTAATGTCGTGAAAATCATAACTTCTATGCTCATCGTATTTTTGTAACATCTACACATTGTACCTACAAGGCCAGCGAAACATCCTGTCACTGCATGCGCCAACCATCCCTAAAGTGGCATTTGGGACGGCCTCGAAAAATCCCACCGAAGTACCACCGGAACCATAATCGATTTATGGTCCTTTGTCTCGGTCGCTGGGACAACATTGGTAGTATTCGGGAGTGAGTGTGTGTGACATTCATCCTGAATACCGGAACAACCAACCAACTCTCGCCTGTGCCGTGTTTGGGTTCGCACTTCAGCTTTCAGCTCAGCGCATCATCATAAATCAAATCTCAATTACGATTCCTAACGTGCCTCCGGGTTTGGGACGCATAAACTCACATACATATTCACGTGCAATATTTCCATTTACTTCGGCCCTTCGTCATCGTTTCGGGACATCGTGTCAGATTTGAGTATGCATCCTAAAGACAACCACAGATTTTACAGTTTATTCTAAACATTTTCACCACGAGGGGACACTGGCCATTGGCATTATCTGACTGACGGAAGCACAGTACACATATGCAGTGTTGGTGTGAGATTTTACCGTTCTTGAATTTAGGATATTCACGCAACTAACCCAAAAGCCATCATTTCAACGGCTTTAAATGATATCTGGTAATTAACGTTGGTCGCTGCATTGGTGATTTTTCGTTTCGGTTATTGTACCTCAATATGGAATTTTTAAATTTTAAATATAATCTTTATACTCTTAAACAATTACACAGCTAATAGTTTGCCAAATAAGAAAAAAAGTATAAAAAACTTGGACCCAAAATAAATAAATGATGTTTATTCTCGTAGACCCAAAAATGACATTTTTTAGACACTTTCTTCAGGTAGTCGCAACAATACGTGAACAGCCAACCAAGATTTGGAGACAAAGCTGAAAATTTAATATCCTTTCCGCTACATAGTGAGGCTGGGTTTGATCGTTCCGTCTGCACCATCTTTTTAATGAGGCTAAAGTAGTTTGCGTAATTAATGTACGAGAGTCTGGGGATCAAGTGGCGGTAATGATACTACCACAGGATCCCTAAACCCCGTGTGGGGTCGAAATTCGGTGAACCTCGTGTAAACCTGATTACGATGTGTTTGATAACGTCGTTTCTTCGCAGCGGTTAACGTAATGCGTTATAAAATGTATGTTTCAGTAAAAATCCCGAACCTTGGTTCAGTTTTGATCTTCATTTGATTGTCATATGACATATTTTTTGCAAATTAAATTATTCAATATCGAATATTGTTTTTTATTTTAATTTTTACGTTTTTCCACATCCATTATATAAATCGGGTTTGAATTCAGATTTGTGTTTTGTTCATGTTTGCTTGCAAACGTACCCCATATTTTTTATTATTTATGCGCTATTTGTATGAAAATTGTCTAGAATAAAGTGCGTTAAACTGTATTTCCCTTGACCAGATAGAAATTATCCACAAAAGCTTGTGCCCGTGAATGGCGAAAGTTTGTAGAACTTCCAGTAAAAGCATTATAAATGGATTCCACCCTGAGCTTCCAAAGAATACACAATTTTGTATGATAAGCCAACAACTGTCGATGCAATGTAAATACATTTACGCCGCAGAGTGTCATATTGTACTTCGCAAAAATTAAGTGGTCTAGGGATAAGTACAATAATTTCTCACTTTTCAAAAACACAATATATTGCTTCAAATTCGGTACAATAACATACAGTCCTATGTACTATACCTGAGCTTTCTTCATGCATAGAATCAGTTTTCGTGTTTTTATTTCAAATTGAATAAAATCCAACATTTAATACATTGCAGAAACAGCAGAAAAAGGATTCAAAAAAATTATAAAAACGATTTGAGAAATTGGTTTTTTTACACATTTTGCTAACTCTCACAGCTTTAGCATTAAACCTTGTTTAGGATGGAAATTAAAAGAAATGTAAATAAAAACATGTTTCTTATTTCAATAAAAAAAACTATCTTACAACAGTATCAAAAGTAACTGGACAATCATGTTAATGCCTAATGAAAACTCTACCGGTAAACTGTTTCGTTTTTGTATCTGTTCTGTACATTCTGTAGAAAATTGTATTCCAATAGGAAACATTTGTAAAGGTTCAACTATTCAACCCTCTCTTCTAACAAAATCCATTTTTATAATTAATTATAATTTACTAATATTACAAATTGTAATTATAATTTAAGCGAAATGAAATTTTAAAGATGAACAACTGTACATATTTCCTCCTATGTTAAAACATCGTCAACAACTCGTTTACTCAACCAAATGCTACTATTGAAGCTCCTCACACATCATTTCGCTCCTTCTGCGAAGGATCTTGTCACGCCTGTTCACACTGATCTGATTTAAGAGAGTATTACAATGTTAGTATTTTTACAAAAGTCGTTAGCAAATTCTATCATCATCCGTGTTTGCCCTTCTCGGTAGCCAATATGCATATGTACATCATTTCCTTCCTGTGTTATCTCGCTAGTTTGTTTCGATCACTCGTGCAGATCGCTGAATTTGCGTTCTGTTGCGCACAACTGTAGCCTCGACCTAAACGAAAACGTTTTCCGAAGTGTGTATATTGTGATGTGTTGTCGAACGTATTAGTGAAACAAAATACGAATAAGGGAAATGATAAGCGGAAAGGCCCACCGTTGTCAGCGAAACACACTAACAAGCTTGTTTGTTTTTTTCCATCTGATTTGATGTTTTATTGCAGCAACTTCGTACGAACGTTACGGATGCCTGCGAGCGCCACGATCCTTGCCAGCACGGTGGCATCTGCATATCGACCGACTCGGGCCCAATCTGCGAGTGCCGAAACGTCGAGTACGAGGGAACATACTGTGAGCGAGGTAGGTTATGCGTGTTCATATTGTAAAAATTAAACTTAAATCCGTATTTCTAGGTAGGGCAGTGTGACGCTAAGAATCGTCGATGGTAGGAAATCGTAAATTATCTGTAAAAAACCCAACAAGTAACTAGTTTCCGGGGCTTGTTTTCATCTCATGCAATAACGAAGTGTAAACAAAACTGCTGCAGAGAGTTTAACGATGCAGAATGTTTGCTCACTGGTAAATCGAATGCGCTTGTCGCTCCGACTGGATAGCGATGTCTTATTATATCGTATTTTGTTTTATTTTATTTATTTTATCGGTTTTTACAAATGGCACGATAACATGCTCGGGTGCTGAAATTGAAATGCTATCAAACAGGGTGCCGATGTTCCCTTACGGTCAGATGCTGGTCAATAATAGTGATCAAGACGAAAGCGTGTGTATCATCGTATAAAGCAGCCATATTTTGCCAATCCAATCGCTAAACGGCTAAGGGATTTCCGGCTTTACGGATTAGTGGGATAAGGTTTTTTATCTTTAGCCTTTATGGTCGTGCTTTTCACGTTTCATTCCAATGCAGAACTGAAGATTTTGATCGAAGGAGAAAACAATAAAGATAAACAATGGTACGAAATAAATTTGACCATCCCTACGGTTCAGCTTAAATGCGATTTTCCCACCATGTATTTTGAAAAATACAGAATGTTCGGTGAAAAATGTACGAACATTTACAAAAGTAATCAATTTTATTGTAAGCCAAAATCACTCGATTACAAAACGACATTACAAAACGACAATTTATGAAAAGCGCAGTAGAGTTGTACAAACGAATATTTGAAGTAAAAAATAACACAAAGCAAATTTCAACAACCGATAAATTATTGCTTCTAACCGCTAAAAGCGCTAATGAATACAACCCCAGGATAGCCCCACGAAAGTAGTAGTAAATCAAGATTGCTGTCAGTTTGGTTTCTTCCGGTTTCGTCACTGTTTATTTTGTTTTATTTGTTTTACTTAATGATTCACCACCGTGCTTTGAAAATTACAGAACGTTGCCTCGAAATACTTTAGGTTTGTTGACAAGGTAAGTCCAGCAGATGGTAGTGCTGTTGGAAGAATTTTGATAAATCGCTAGTACATTTCTCTACAATCGTACCAACACAACGGCTGCAGGCAGCAGAGCATTGCTGCAGACTAACCGAAGCGTAAAACCTTTACGTAATTGTTTCGTCTCGGCTGTTCGGTCTCTTCCAGCGGGATTTGGTGCTTTTGTGGAAGGATTAACTTTTGCCTCTATCTCGCTTGCTCACTCGCTTTCGGCCTCCAACGCTGTGGTTGTCAGCGTCAGAGTGATGGAGTAGCAGTGGTAGCAGTGTGAGGATAATTTAATAAATTTGATTGATCATCCGTGAATAACCTAACGCGTACGCAAGTAGTTGCATGAAAACACAGTAAAATTTCAAAACTGGTTTCCTGCTAAATCCAGCTAGATACTAACAAAATCATACTAGTTGACGTATATAAAGAATATTAAGAATTTATTTCTTGTTTTATTAAAAAAATACATTTCCTATAAGGCTTGATAGTTTAACCTCTGTGCTTTGGTGTAAATAATATGACGAGGAATATTTTCTATAATTTCTATTATAATGTGGTCAGAGCTAACGAACATTATTGGTACCCATACTCAAAAACCAGTAGAATGCTTGTCCACACGACAGAAGTTTGAAGTTGATACGCGCAAATCTGTGCCTGCTGACACTGGCATGTTTGATATGAAAACCATATATCTTTCGTGCCGATTCGTTGCATGTCATCTTTACAGTGAAATGTAATATGTAAACTCACTGGCATCCCTACAATTCCATTGCAAGCTAGGTTTGTTTCGAGCGAAGCGTAACGTGAAGCGTTCTAAGCGGAGCAATTGTAGCGGCTGGAGCAAATTTTCCATTGAAATGTAGACATTTACACAACCTTGCTCCATTTTCAAGGATGTTTCGTTCATCGTAATAAATATGAATTTCAAATCAGGGTAAAATATCTTACCGACCCGGCAGATGGGGAACTTGAAGCTAGTACGCGGTTCCAGGTTACCGATGATGACGTTGATGGTGTGTGCTATGAACAAGTACGAATTTTGACCATTTTAAACGGTGCCGGCGTGTTAGGAAGATAAGCTCTGCTTGTGTGGGTGTGTTCATGTTCGTAGAGCACTCTTTGGCAGTATCCCGAGCAGTGGAACCGAGATGGAGGGTTTTGTATGTGTACCATCACAACCCCTGTCCCGGTCGTTTTGTGGTATAACGCTGGACTTTAAATTGAATTTTGGAATGCATGAAAACGGGGTAAGCTTATCCGCTGAAGCACGTGGAGAAGCCGCTACTCCATCCCTGTTTTCATCTTCCGTCCTTGGGGAATATTTAAGAACAGCAACCGGCCCATTACGTCGTGAACCGGATCACATGCTCCTACGAGCTATGGCCGAGGGTTGGATGGTGCGAGAGTCTTTTACAATTTGCAAACTTCAGACAGGATTTAATTTTGTTTCACGGCTCTGCTGTCGCACACCTTTCGAAGATATGTTGCGCTTCGCATTGGGTCCGTTTTGCTTGAGGAAGGAATGTAAGAAAACGAGGAGATTCCTAAATTTAGTACAACACAGCCTACTGTGTAGGCGTTGGGCAAAACAAGCAATCTTATATGTGCCGCGCGTCGAGGACATTTTATCGCTCTTGCTCAGCATCGCTCTTTGTCGAGCGCAGATTTCAGGAAAGTTTCCTTCGTTCCAACGTTTGGTTGGGAATTTTCGGTTGAAGACTGGTGCAGAACCCAGTGAAAATGGATGGTGATGGAGGGTGCTGTTTTATTGCCAAAGATAGCAGCCAGCCGCGCGATGGTAGCAATGGTACCGTTGGTGGACCAGCAATAAATGCAATATTCGCATACTTCTATCTACTTTCTGGGATGGGTGTAAAAAATATTCGTCTTTCTTGTGCATAAGAACAAGATGAATGCGGTGAAAGAAATGGCAATTAAATTTTTTAAAAAGAACGAAGGAGCACTTCAAATAACGCTACATTGAAATGCAAATGGAAAATATTGCGTCTAGAGATCCACAAAGGATTTGTACGTTTTGCTATTCAATTATTAAATGGTTAAATATGCCAGTAAAAATAGACCATAATGAGCTGTTGTAAGAATTGAAAACAATAGAGCAAAAAATAAAATAAATAAGAGTGAAAATCAGTCATAAACATAAATGGTAGAAAAAAGGCAACAGCAAAATCTTTAAAATTCCATGTTTTCTTTTATCTGAAAGCTTTTTTCTTTTCAATTATTTCTTTTACCATCGATAAGGTAAGATTCGTGGGTATTTTGTATTCTATTTATTCTGGATATTGTGTGTGATATAAATTTCTGCTGGATACCATTTTGAGATAAGCAAGCTATAGCAGTAGTGGATATATTTTAGGTTTTGAGTGCAATCCGTGTACGATTTCAATTCACAATCGTGCCATTTAAAATTATTCCATCATTCCAAGAGCTTTGAGTGCTATTGGACAAACCCATTTACCACAGTATACACAACCACAATGATCGGATGCAGCGTGCTCGAAAAATGATGTTGTGTTGTGGTGCAAGAATGCTCTGTTGTGCTTCACATTGTCATCAAATTTCCAGCCATTAGCCACATCACCCTCCCCAACCAACGTTCATTTTTTTCCAGAGTGAGTATTCGTTTTGCACTTTTCGGAATTTTAGCACTCAAACATCAAACCGCTGTTGATAATTCCGACTCACACCGTCGATACACGCTGGGACGAAATCCGGGTTTCGAAATCCGAAAAGCATTCGATAATGATGAAAGAGACCAATTTGGGTCGACTCACCGACCGAACGGTTGAACGCGTAATCGATGGCAATTTCAGAAATATTTGTTCGTATGTATGTACAGGACGGTGAGGAAGAGATGTAGGCGAAAACGGTCGTAAATTTATGGACGCAACGCTACGAAAGCGTTGACCGCGCGGTAAAATTTAGCCCGACACGGCTGTGTACATCAATTGGCTGAATGTTGCAACTGCAGCTGGCGCAATGCGGTCGGTACAAACAGTGTGAGCACACACGTGTGTACGAACCATCCCGCACAGGCATACCATTAGGATATTTGAGAAGATGAATCTACATCAATCTTCAATCGCTTTTATAGTCTATGCCTATGGTATAAATTGCATGGAAAGTGTTCGTTACAACTACCATTTAACACAAACGGGTGTGGATCCATTTAAATGATTTTTGTAATACAATGAGCGTTATTTACTTTTTTAAGCTTAATGTATTACAAAATTTTCAATTTTTTTAATAGCACAAAAAAACATTTTGTTAGTTTGCTTAGATTCCCTTATGATCAAACAATAAACAGTGATTCGATACAAATTTTGAATATGCTTTGCACTTTAACAATAAACAGTGATTCGATACAAATTTAGAATATACTTTGCACTTTAAACATCATACATTACCATTCCAATAACACGTTGACATTCCATGCAATCTACGACAAACTAAGACGCTTTCGTTTAGTGCAAGCGGAAGAACTGACGATATCGGTTTCATCCCGTGCGAAACACGTGCACAAAATCGGCTTTCGTCAAATAAACAATGTTAGCCTCTGGATGATACCACCCTCCGGCAAATGCGAGCCAAGCTCACTATGTTTCTGTAAATCTCCCCGGCCTATACGGACTCATCTTCGATCTCCGTGTTACGGCATGTCGGTAGCCGAAACTACTGTGCCCGACGTGCCCGGCTGGTCTATGAACTCAAGCAAATAAGATTAATTGTCCGTTGGTTGCTGCTGCTTCTGCGGCTGGTGTTCCTACTGCGACGAAGTTGGGTGAGTTTCGTTCAACCCTCCAATCGTCCCTTTTGTGACCCAAGTCCTCGTTTGAGGCGTGCAGGCAAACATCCTCGGGCTTGAAACTTGAACAGGTCCCGAATTTCTCCAGCTTAGCTGCAAAAGCGCACGATTTGCTGCGCTGCGGCGTTGTCGGGAGCGTTTCCGGACCGCATCGATCCGACTCACATGATAAATAATCGTAAAAAGATCATAAAAATAATAAAATTTGGCAACAAGCCAACCGTCGACACGATTCCTTGTGGATCCTGTTCGTCGAGTGCACAGCCGTTGGCAGCACACCATCCGACAAACCGATTGTGTATTCTATGCAAAGCGTAAAGGGAAAGGCTCTATTCTAGAGGAAAAGAGGGAGAGGGTTGTACAGAGAAATGCAGAGGAGGAGTAAAATGGGTTGAAATATAAACTGGAGCATCATTAAAAAATTTAAGAACCCCAGAATAGACCTAGACCTGATAAAGCCAGCTGCCCGAGCCGTAGTATGTTTGCCGTTGAGTTTCGCTTATCTCGGCGATTCTCAATGCACACGGTTTGCTTGATTTTAATTATGATCACATGAACGACCACTTCTGGATGACCT
>JXWZ01010447.1:0-10180 GCA_000956215.1 Anopheles farauti No. 4
CGTACTTCTCCCCATCCACAACCATCCATCAGCAACGTCAGCAACGTTCGGGAGCGTGTGATAAAAGGCTTTTTTTATGAAGCCAACTACAATGGAAGCATAATAAAAGCAATTCCATCACAACAACAATGTGCCGTGATGGGGCAGCGTGGTTGCAGCAATTGTTTTTCGCATACTACTGGCGCTACTAAACTGTATGAAATTAGACAAATGCTTCAAATGAAATCAGGCTAAATCTCAGCACATGATTTATCGGTAAACAAATAGTAGTTTGCAGCATTTACTAAAGGTGATGGTGTCAATTGATGTCGGCCAGGCATGTTAAATATTATGTTTGAAGGTCTCTAAAGAGCGTAACGTCAGGTGCCTAAAGCAGGTTGAAGGTGCCTTTGTTTTTTGTTACATTTTTAATTGAAAATAGAGATGAAAAGTAATTCGAATAGATTTACAAAAATTATAATCAATTAATTGAACCAAAATCTCAGTAATCTATCCATGATCAATATATATTTTGTCGAATCCAAAAATATCACCAAAATTTCTTATACTACCGTCATTTGTGCTGTCAGATTTGCTGTGACAGTTCGAACATTTTTGGCATGTATACTAATGAGCACAGGTGGATTACATTTATCCAAATCAAGTATAAAATAAATCACAAAATTTACAGCAATGCAAAATACAAATTTCGATTTTTACATCGATATTATGAACAAAGTATCCAAGTTAAGAAGTTTATCATTAGATTCAAAATCAAAATGTGTTCCTTTTCATTTTTGAACAAGCTGAGGAATCTTATCAGCGGTAGCATTTTTGTCACAAAATTGTATCATTTGTTTGCTTAGCAATGGTTAGAACAGCAAGCAGAAGCTTATGTACAACACTGGTTAAATTAAGAAATCGAAAAAAAATCCATCGAACAGCAACAACAAAAACCCATTACCTCCAGTATCTCCGCGTTGGCACTCTTCCGGTGGATCGTCCGCGTACCTTCCCGATCCTCCGACGACAGCGTCCGGTCCCGATGCACGACACTAGACTCGGGCGTCGTCACCACCGTACCCTCCACTTCCTGGCGCGAGTCTTGATCACTGCTCGCCGTAAGGTCACTGCTCTGACGCTTCACTTTGCTACCACCACCACCACCACCGGTCGATTCAACGCCGACCCGCTGCATGGCGGCATGCTTTTGGACCACCTCCCGTATGCGATCCTGCTCCTCGCCGATCCAGCTCTTGAACCCACTCCACTTCTTCGTAATCTTCGCCTTCCGTCGGTCGAAGTCGAGCAGATGTTTGCCGGACGCGCTCCGGTTCTTCATGAGCGTCAGTCGTCGCTCGGATGGGTGCAGCTGCTGCCGGTGTTCGCAGTATTCGTCGCTGTCCGGCAGGGGCGTCCCCAGACCCACCGTCGACCGGTTAATCTGACGCGTCAGCTCGTCCAGCTCGTCCATGGACACCGCGAGCTGATTCGCGCCCGGCCCAGCGTCGGCCAGGCTCTGGCAGCTGGCCGACTTCAGATCGAACTCTTCCTCCTGGGTGGAGTTGTTCGTGGAGGTCGAACCACGCCGCGGCACATCGTAGCGCGTGTCGGCGGTCGGGCATGGCAAGTTTTGGTACAGATGGCCGTTATTATCGTCGCTCACCAGCGACAGGTTGATCTCGTTCAGGACGTGATGGGAGCGGGTCAGATCGTACGATGACTCGCCGCGTGGCTTCCGGATCCCGTCCGATCGGGTACTGCGCGGGAAGTCGTAGATACTCTCCACCGCCGGGCTGTTCGGGACGGACACGGTGCCAGTGGGCACGGTGCCACCGGTCGCCGTGACGCAGGCAGACATATTCAGCGACGGTGCCTTCACAAGCGACAGACGCATCTCCCCACCGGTCTGGTGGTGCAGATTGTGGGCCGACTTCGATCGACTCTTCTCCAGTGCAGCCCGATCGCCACCGCCACCGCTGCTCCGTTGCCGGACGTTTTCGTCCTGGAAGCTCCGGCAGTTGTTGTTGCTCTCCGGCAGGAACGTAAACTTTATCTCCCCGAAGTTCGGCAGCGAGCTGTTCGCGTCGAGAAACACGTCGTTCTCGCTGTCCTCCGAGGTGGACGGTGTGGCCACCGATCGCACCCGCCGATCCAGCGTCGGTACGCTCGGCAGCGGCAACCGCTCCACCGACGAGTCCGTGTCAAAGTCGAACTTCATCGTCTTCGAGATCAGTACCGGCGCACCGATCTCCGGCCGGAAGTCATCCGACCGGTTGCCGCACATGTCGTAGCTGTCGGACAGTGGTTCCGCGACGCCACCCTTCCGGCCGGGCGTTTTCCGCAGGAACCGCGAACCGATCACACCCGAGTAACGCTTCGTCAGCTTGTCGAACAGCGTCGTCGACGACTTGCCGTGCTTGGACGCCATGCTGGCCGCCGCCACGTGCTGCACATCGTAGTTTCTTTTCATCATCATTAGCTTTCGTTCACAACGTTATCATTTTCGTTCACACTTCACAAACACACACACACACACACACACACATACACGAGTGTTTTCACATTTTTATCCCCCGTGTCCGACCCAATCTCGTCTTCCTTTGTTGTCTTCCAATTTTCCGCGCACACCGCTCACGGGGCCCCGGGGTTGCGTTTGGCCGTTGCTTCGTTTTTGGCGCGTGCGATAGTAGCTATCAATTAAACACAATAATTTCACTTTTATTTTACGCCACCGATTGCCGGTCCGGTCGGCTGGTTTGCGGGCTCGATTGGAGGAAAAGCTTCCGTGATGGTACGCTGTGAGCGCCTCGTTGAAACTAAAGCCGACGGTGGATCCAAATATCCCGCAATGCACACCGCCCTGAACCGCCCGCGAGAGATGCGCATAAGCAAACAAAACCAACAAAAAAATATATATATCCCACCATAGAACCCACCGAAGCATTACCAATGAAGTCACCTCGTCCATCGGGGAACCGAATAAACATACGGCAAGCGGGCCAACGGGCACGGGGTTGGGTTGGATTACATTTCGGTGGAGGTAAATCGGACGACGCTGCGTCGGATGGGGATGGGATGGGGGGCGAAAATTTCGGCGAATGATTTATCGACTGCCGCGCAAACTGGCCGCCAAGATGGAAAGTGGTTGATCGCGTTGAATTAACTTTGCAAATCCGTTCACAGCGCGGTGGGCTTGGTGCAAGATAATTAGACGACACCGGATGATAAGAAAACCGGACACCGGGCAAACCGTTCGCAAGTAGGTAAACGTGAATGAAAGCGAATTTTTTGCAACGCTATTCGTTTCTGTTTTGAAGTAAGTTTCAAAGCGAGAACTAAGTTTGTGGAGGATTATCAACGCGAACGCAACGATAGGACGGAAAGTGAATTTGGCAAACGTTCCGAGTGGATGAGATCGAAGGGAAGATTTTCTCAGGTCAGAGCAAAGCTGACATCATACATCGAACGTTCTCAGGTTACTCAGCGTAATTAACTGTCAAGTGCGGAATGTAAGCCAAGGGTCATACCGAAGAATGAGCCATTGTTTCACGCTGTTCCGATTGGACGAACATTTTTGACGGATTTAAATAGGCAATTTTTGTGATTTTTTTTCTATTCCTTCATCTCTAAAAAAGGGGTAAAAAGTAATTAATTTTCATTTTTTTTAATTTTTCAACTTTTTAAAATTTTTTAACAATGGTATAGTTGAACTCTTTTACAGCTTATTACCTAGCTTTTCTAGCTTGTTATACGATTATTTTTTCCAGGAACATTTGGCTTCTTGTCATGTGTATAAATTTCCAAAAGTCGATTTGTTTCTCTGTTGTTCAAGTCAAGTCTGTCTCATAAAACAAAAATATTTGAACCTTCTAGTGTTAAAATCCAGAGGTGCGCAATACTTTGTTCGTAAGTTTCTCCGTCGGATGAAACTCTCACGATAACAATCGACGATCGCATTATTACCTCAGACCACCGGTCGAGCAGATCGTTATCCTATCGAGAGCTAAAAATGCACCCATAAGCAAAAAAAAAAAGAGCACAAGAACAAAACCATCGGCCACCAATTAGTCCCCGCACCGGATCGGACGTGGGGTGTGTGAAACTGTCACAGAGTCCAACTTCGCCACCGGTGGCGACCTCCGCAAACAATCTGCCAATATAGTTTTTCATCCATCTTGTTTCACACGAGCGGCGTTGGTGCGCACACTCACGCCGGAGGTCACCAGTGCGCAGGCACACAAGGGCAGAAGCGGGACCGGACCGGAGCCGCCGGTCAAGAGTCCCACGAAAATAGCCGCGTGCTAGCAAAATGTATGCCACCGTGCCAGGTCCACACCAACCAACCGAATGAACTGTTATTTTTGGCAGCGCGTTACTCCACTCCGTGTGAGTGTTTGTGTGTTTGTGTGTGTGGCTGATGATCTGCCCTTTTCCCTGAGCCACAACACCTTCAACCAACCGCGGACCATCATTCATTCGCGCGGAATGCGTACCGCTGCAGGTGAGGATGCTTTAAATTCCATAATTACAGCTACTTCCACGCACTCGCTAACGATCGTCCAGTAGTGCCGATGAGAGTTGCCCGGGAAGCTCGGCCCCATTGAACTGATCTCTTAGGTAATAACCGGTGGGTACTTATGGCGCTCGTCACGTAGCAACTGTTGTGGCAACGCGGCGACTCCACCTACGGGTTAGGTCGACGGCGATCACATCGTGCAACCGTGTCAGTTGCCGTTCAGCTGGAGCTGCTGCTGAAGTTGCTGCTGCAGCTCGTACTGGATCTGACTCTGCTGGATGTAGTGGCGGATTAGGTTGAAGCACAGCACACAGTAGGTGAACACTTCGAACGCCACGCAGAGCAGGATGTGAATGATTTCCAGCTGGTAACCCATCGGTGCTTCGTTTCAGGAGCTTCTGCACTGCACTGCACTTGCAACACGAGACGTACGAGAGAATGCCCTCGCGTAGCACGGCCTAATCCGATACGACACACGAAAATACGAAACGCCACAGTCCGCACAGACGGCCACCCGTTAGATACTAGTGATGTGTCTTACAGGGAAGCTAGCAGAGTTGGTCGCTCTCGCAGGGGTTTTTGACAAGCATTTTTTTAACCCGGGTCTCGGGATTGTTTGACGCTTTTCTTTTTTCCCTGCTATATTTTGGGTTTATACTTTACGTGGAACTCTCTCTTGGAAGACTCTCGGGTAGTAATCACTTACGATAAATACTTTCTATAATAAAATGCTCGTTCTATGAATAAAATGCTCGTATCTATTTGAGCATTTTTGAAAAACAAATTCTTTTCACACCATTTCCAAAACTATCCGGGAGTTAGAATGAATATGTGTATTGCTCTCAAAGCTGTACAACATTAATAATATCTAGAAACTGTCATAAAATAGTGAGCCGGCTTTAAAAAAGCAACTGTCGAAACATTAAGGGATGGATTAAAAAATAGTTCTAAGACGAATTCTAAATTACTTAATGAATTTGAATATTTGATTTTTTGTCTTAAATGGACAAAAAATGCTTTGAGGGATGCTTTGAAACCCCTGCATTCTAGTGGATTCTGTACCATTCGCTTCCCATGCACAAGTCGCGATCATCATCATCGTGAGCGTGAGAGTCGTACGACCTCCCCGACGATCAGCACTCTCAGCTCGGGCGCTGGGATTTTCTAGCGTCGGTCGGTACGATGCGAGACGTCTGACAGCAGGAGATCATCCGACTCGACAGAGGCAGAACTGTCGCACCGTAAAATGCTCGACTCTGGCTCAGCCCCTCAGTCCCGCAACAAGAACCCTCCTTTCAGAACCGAAATTCTAACGTTTTCCCCTGCGATCTAAGGCAAGATCTGGCCAGAAAGAAAAAAAACCTGCCCACGGGAACAGGTCTACGGTGGCAATTTAAATCTTCAGATTTATGGTATGCATAATATCTCGTGCGGACGGTGTCGTCTCCCACCGGGATTTTTTTTCTTCTTTTTGGTGCTACATTTACCTTCTGGCCGGCGTTCGGTTCGCTGACGCTCCTGTGAAAGTGCTAAAGGTGCAGATCGTTTCGAAATTTTCAAAGGGAGTGCAAGGGGAGAGAGAGAGATAAAGAACGGGTAAGGCATAAGAACAAGTTCTTCATTTCATTCGCTCGATCTCAAAACGTTACGATCCCATCCCAAAAAAAAACAGGAAAAGTGCTACTTCAAAGTTCGATGAAGCGGTTGAAAGTGGGTGCAGGGATAGGGAGGGAGAGAAAAAGAGAGAGAAAGAGAGATCAACTCGGCTTCTTATGCGTTCCGTGCGTTCCTTCCCAAGCGGCGGTTTTCCAATCTCGCCCGGTTACCGCCCGTTCCGTTCCGTAAATCCGCGAGTCACCGGGAGAAATTAAAACTACGGCCGCGGCCATTCCCCTAAAACTTTGCTTGCTCGCGGTAAGGGTGTGAGCCCAATATTACTCCCCTACCTATAACGGGAGACTTGCCGACGACCTGATGATTGATGTACTCCGATGAGGAGCGTGAACGAATCGGTTCAAATTTGCAGCCCTTATCATGCGTCGGTTGCCATCGAAGCTCCTTCCGGCGCGTGCAACTAACATCGATCAGTGTGTTTATTTCACCACTGTCATCATAATCACGACGATCGCGTTCCAGGCCCTTGATTTCAGCGGTTAGAAAAATGGATCATTATTTCATCCAACCTGCCCTTTGACGGGGCAGAATGTTTCGTAAACATTAGCTCACTGTAGATCCATCATAGGATTCCAAAGTGTGGCCGCCAAAAACGAACCAAAACAAAAAAAACGCTCTATTAAATAACACGGCAGCGGTCTAATGGTATGATTAATTCGTCAGCATTTGTTAAGCGCTGTGGCGCATCAGTCTCACAAGCCCCCGGTCATCCGTATCAGGCATTCCGTTCGACATTCCAATCTTCTAATGCTCTTCGAATTTCGACTGAACGTTCGATCGCTGACGCGGTACACCTGTTCACCGGACTGTGGATGAGGCAGTTTGTGCGGCGTATATATGAAACCCTTCATCGGAGTGTTCGTTGCTATTGGTATCGACGATCACGATCTGCATCATTTCACTCGGTAACGGCTTTGAACTCCGAGTTGAATTGATACATTTAGATTGTTGATTTTCATCTGTTTTTATTTTCAAATTTGACGTTCGTTTCCTCGGTGTCATAATTGTCAAATGACAGTTTCTTACGAAATGATCATTGGTTAGACAGCGCAAAAAATCAAAACAAAAATCAAAATCGTGGGAAAATCAAAACAAAAAACTATCGAAAAATTTAACAAATAAATATCTCAACTCATTCGTTAAAAAATGTCACAAAAATGTAAAAAATGGCTTCTTAAAACAGTAAACAAAAGCTAGTAGTTTATACAACCCTTTTGTAATTTCATTTCATTTTTTCATTTTTAAACTACAAGGTACGTAGTTTTTCATCAGATCAGATCAGAGAATGTTCTACTACGTCCGTAAAAGCTTAGTTCATGGCCAAGCATGGTTTTACATAAATGTTACCCGTCATTGGTTCACAATACTAAATTGCACAGAAATGAGATTTCAACAATCAACGCGATCATTTTTTCCTAAATCTCATTCCTAACCTTAAACCATAGATTATCAACGAAACACAGTAAGCGGGTGGTCACAAACCGTTTGGTTATTATTATCCAATCATGTCGACGCACTTCGGCTTGTTCACAACCACACCGAACGGCCTGCCAAAACACCAAACACGTCTCGACGATGGTAGCGCTCAATCATCATCCCTCCGGGCGCATCATCCTAGCCCCAAGCTAATGATGCGGCTAGATCCTCCTCGGACTTGGTTAGAGCGCTTTCGAACGCCGTTTTTCTAGCCGCGTTCAATCAATTGGTGTGGAAATGCTTTCCGGGGTAGAATGAGCCGGATTCTTCGGGCGGTGGGAACGAAACCTGATCAGCAAACGCGTGGTGACGCGTACGTGCGACCGGATCCCGGAGGATAAGGGAATGCGTCGGTACGCTGAAAACATCTGGTCGGGATGATGGAAAATAAGGTTTTTTTTCCACATTTCATTCGCTCCCTGTTCTGCTCGCTTTCCTACGCACATTGAATTTCCCGGCCGGTTCCGGGAGAATGGCGTAAATCGTTGGTGGTACCGGGCCATGCATAATGTACTGTTTTCGGTAAATAATTCATTTAGCGAACTGTTTCTTGATCTTCGCAGCAAAAGAAGCTGCTAGGTTTTGTTTTCGTTCCCGTCGTTGATGCGCGTTCTGTATCGGTTGGGTTGAAGCTCTTTCTTAAGTGTTTGCCTTCACTGTACCGTTAGCTATTCGTTTCGTGAAGAAAGGTCTAATGTTCTATTGATTTCCACGTTCCACAAAAAAGAAAAGCATTAATGCGGAGGGTAAACGTACATCCGCAAATTTAATTGGAAAATAATAATACAAAAGTTTTTTTTCTAAAGATATTTTAAATACTCATCCAGTTAGATTGTCTATTTTTGGCGCACATATTCCAATGGAAAGTTAAAGGAAAATTAAAAACACCTCCTCCAAAAAAAGACACAGCTCCTATTAAATGCTATTTTCACAACTTTCAACGTTTAAGCAGATCAACATTCAAATCGCTTTCAAACTCGTTCACGATGGTAAACTTCATTTAATGAATGGTTCCACCATCGCCATCGCTCGATCTTTGCAAATAACACCGTCATCGGAAAACTAAAAACTATTCAAAATAAACCCACCCATTCGAGAGAGAGAGGTAAAAAAGAGCACTCACCAAATTCGACCCAGCCCCGAAAGCCAAACTTGCACCACTTTGTACCCACCGACGATCGCAGGTGAGAGTTTGACCTCGAATTGGACCATATTAATCGAAGTTCGGCAGTAGGCGCCCCGAAAACAGTGGAAAAGTCCGACCCTCCCACCGTTTCGCGCCCGAAGAAAGCGGCCGCGTAAAACAAACGAAAAGCCTCATCGAAAGGTAAATTTGATCAAGCGAAAATGGCCGATCAGCGCAGGCGAAGTTCGCGCGTTTCTATTCCCACCCACTCCGCATGAGGCAACGAATAATCGGGCCCCGATGAAAGGGAGATGATTAATAATTCAAACAAGTGCGCATCGCATCGTTTCGAGGGTTTTGCCGAAAGGAAAAAGGGAAGAATCCTACAAAACAAACACGGCGCACGGTAGATGGCGCTACTCTCTTCTGCTAGCGGTGGGACGTATTATTTTTTACGTTCCAGTAACAAGAGTCGAAGGTGTCGAAAACCGAGATACGGAGAGAGTGAGTTTTTTTTTTGTTTTACATCAAAAAAGCATCAAGCGAGACGCTTGCAACCAGCTCGGCCAGCCCGAGAGCATCGCATCTCGGTGGATGTGATAATGATAGGCGCCGGACAAGGGAGAGGATAGCAGTAATTAGTTGGCCGGTTAAGCGTTTCTCGATTTCCTCCGGGTGATTTCTTCTCGGGCGCAAGAATGGTGAGATGGACGTAGGCAAGAACTTCGAGGTCATCGTAATGATCAATATCCGGGAAGCTTGAAATGGGGAAAAATGGAATCAAGCGGGCGCGCGCGTGTGTGAGGGTTTTTTTTTGTGCCTTGTTCTATCAGTTTTTGGATGAAACAAATACAAAAGGGTCTTTAAAAGAACTTGGATGTCAGATGGATTGAAAAATAATCTAAAAATATTATTAATTTACTTCAAATTCCTATCAACAATTAGGATTCCGCCTACAGAGGCTTTATAGCTATAGAAGACGCTTGAAAACTATAAAGAGATCTCTTGATCGTATGTGATAGTATTAAAGGTTTTCATTATACAGATGATTCCCTATCGAAATGAATTTGCTTCGGCGCTTATCACATTACATGTTGAAGACAAACGCCTATCTAATGCCCATCGATGTCTCGTGTATTCTTGGACGTTCATCGTCCCAATTAGTTTCCTATCAGGCGCGTAAACCTATTGCACGTGGACAGCTCAGCTCCCTCACAGCGATCTTCTATTCGTACCTAGAAATGAAGGAAAACTCTTCCTGCAAACCATCCCATACGAAGAGTATCGCAAATTCGCTATAGCATGGCTAATCTCTCCCCTTTGAGATCCCCTCCCTTATGCTCACCCTGTGGCGGTAATCGAAACCAATTTAACGTAAGTTTGAGCATAGAACGTGCTTAAAGAAC
>JXWZ01010448.1:0-14968 GCA_000956215.1 Anopheles farauti No. 4
AAAGAAAAAGATTGATATTCTTCCCGAATACGCAAAAATCGATCACAAAGCTAGACGACTGCTCAATTTCAAACTGTCCGGGTTCGAATTTGACGCACTGTATTCCAACAGGCGCTAACTCCACCAGGGGGAGGCGTAGTGTGGGTGTGTTCCGCGAAATCGCGCACCGACCGCGCGCGCGTGTTGGTTTGGCGCGCGTTTTATTCCATTGTTTCCCTTCACCCGGTGCGCATGTGTGTCCACGCGGTCGTCGGATCGCTTGTTGGATCGGGTCGCTAGGTCCGTAGTGTGTTGCAACGCTACGAGGCGTTGCTTGTGGACCAAACAGTGTTCGTCGTCGCGGCTGTGCGTAGGTTAGTTTTCGGTTTTGGGTTTGTGTGCGGGGAGCGGGAAGGTTTAATGTTGATTTTCGGCACATGATCAGAGTTCATATCAGGCCGTTACTTGGTGTGCGTTATCGGTATGTATTGAGCATCCCTTTCTCTATCTGTCTCCGCGATCGAGCGAATTCAAATTTGTAACCTCAACCGTGTGGTGCGTCCTTGAACGGTGGTGAATGTGACGGAAGGAATGAACGGAGAAAAATGTGCGTTTTTTTTATTGTCAAAACAGAATATTGTCTCCCAACTACAAAGCACCCCATTGCCAACACGTGGTCGTTGCGTGCACGCGAGGCACGCGAGGGGCGATTATAATTGCGTTGCGTGTTTTTGTGTGATGCTACCCTACCACCGAACAAACAGCTGACGGATGGTTGTGTCGCTTGTTGCTGCTGTAAAAGGGGGAACAAAAGACGATGCGCATACAAGCGGCTCCCCCCACAGTTCTCCCTGTAGTGCTAGGGGCGACAGTTTCCTCTCTCCACAACCCGCCTAGAGCAGCATAAGAATGTGTGTCTTTTTTACTGTGTTTGTGAGTCGTGCGCCCTGAGAGATATCCCAAGTGGTCGTCGATTTTGAGACGTTCGTTGCTTCGTCCCATTTTGTATCTGTCTGCATGTGTGTGCGTGCGTGAATGTAGTGACCATGTTTGAAAATAGCGACAAATCACACACCAACAAATCAAAACCGAAAATCATAAAATGCTCGCCGAAGAACGCGCGGTAGAAAGGAAACGTTAAAACATATAAAAATAACCCCTTTTGTCCACCCACACAGTGACACGCACAAGTGCGGGAGGTGGTGCGTTTTTCGCTGTTACCTCACACACCACCGGTCTCGCATATTGTCAAAAAAAAAAGAGGCGCCGCAATACCTTTCCAACCCGAACCGTGTGGCGCCTCCACACCGGGGCAACATCGTTAGTGTTCAAATTTTCAAAGTACTCCAAAGCGCCATTTTGAGCAAGTTCTCATGCGCTTGGTGTCAGAAGAAGATCTTCGTAACACGAGTGTATGGGGTGGTGGGGTTGGAAGAACGGGAGTCAAGGTGAACAATTACCACGAGATATGTGTGGTCGTGATTATTTATACGCTTCCGTTTTGTTCCGAATGGTTCCTTCTACATCATAACTCACTCCCCGCGTATCGGCGATGATGATGTATTTTGTATAGCCTACTTTGATGGTGTGTCTGTGACGAAAAACCGCGTGCCTTGTGGAAGAAGTAGAATTTGCTTTTATTTTCGTTCGCTTCTGCTGAGTATTACAAGAAATTCTTGTTTTATGGCGGTTGTTTCTGTTATTCCGCTTCGATTGACACACCTCCCACAGTAATAATACTATAATATTACGTTTCTATAAACTCAAACGAGAGCAGAACAACGAAAGATGATAACAATTACACTTACAGTGCTTCAAGCGCTAATTGGGACACCTCAAACTTGAATGATTGTCCATCTTTGCAACTAAAAACGGTCAGCGCTGAGCGTCGTTGGCAAAAGAGTCAATATCCCGAAAGTCAATATTTCCAGACTCAAATCGGATATCTTTGGTCTTTTTTTCCTGACAGTTAGAACAAACCGGTCAGTTGATTTTATTTTAAATGCTTACAATAATTTAGGCCATTTGTCGCCACAAATTCCGGCTGAGTTCCGGAAGTATTGATTATCTGATAAAGACAGAGGGAAATAATGAAGAAATACCATAACGTGAAATTTCGTCCTCAAAGAAAAAACATTCATTTTTTTTGGTGTCCGATTTCGCGTTTGAGACACTGTATCTCTTGCAAATATAAATACTTCAGTTCCGCCCTCCCCCAGTTTGTCCTACTGGGCGAACGATTATCCTAGATTCTTCGCAAACAAACAAACCCGGTTTCGCGAGTTCCAAACAAATAACAAACCTCTGTGGCTGTGATATCGTCCACAGGACGCAGTAGCAACAACCACCGATTCGTCCTCACACATACACACGCATACCAACCGAAAGCAAAACTACTAGCAGAAATCTATAATTAACCTGTTTCTTTCGCCGAACGTTATAGTTTGCGCTGGGACAGTTCGGTTCGCTACCTTCGAGGCGTTTTCGAAACCGCCGCCGGCTTTCTGGGTCGTGCAAAAAGGGAGAGAAGGAGGAGGGAGAAGTGGGAATGAAGACGACACCGTGAACTATCCGTTTCCCTTGCCGCGAGGATTATCTGTTCGAGCTGTGGCATTTTGGTGTGTATGTCTTTCTTTCTGCTTCTGATAAGACGATACACTACTGATAAGCCTAATCTCTTCTTCTGTTGTTCCTGCTGCTGCTGGTACAACTACTACTACCACTGGCCCCACCAGTGGACGCTAGTCGTGAAAATGTCAACCTCCCTGGTCGACGTCCCGTCTGGATGGCGTGGATATACAACGATACGACGAAGTCTATTTTTGTCCTACGGAGGAACAACGGTCAGTGAACCCGGTTACCCAACTGGCAGGATATGCCCTTTGGCAGCAGTAAGATGAAGGTTGAATTTAAAACAAGACACATTATCAAGACATTAGGGAACTGAAGGCCACAAACACCTCGCCCTGAACGAACGCTCAATGAATCCCAACGGCTCCTCGCGCCGCCTTATCGATTCGTCGCCGACCCGGTGAGGTCACAGCCGACGGCGTACTATCAGTCTCGCCGTACCGGGCTTTTGGGTCATCTGGGCGGTGTTGTATAAGCGTGACCCCCGCACCAACCATACCCGGTGGAGATTTAAGCCGGGTCGAATTGATGGCCGATAAGAAGTGCGAAAAAAACGCACATCTGGTCCGCGTGGAAAGAAAACATGTGGCTGGAGAAGTACGTCAGCGTTCTCACTGTCCACGCCCGGAGAGCACCTATCATTTATCTTGCAATTGACGTGGCTAATTAGGCAACTGCTCCGCGGTGAAACAAAAAGTTTTATTACGGCTGTTCGCTTTTGATAGCGCCGCACATGAGTGTGTGTGTGTGTGTGCGTAGTCAGATGTACAGACACCGATAGATGGCGCCAGCGTTGTACGAATTGAGGTTATAGTAGACGGGTTTGGGATCCTGATTGCTAGGTTGCTTGGATCCCTTTTTACTTTCGCGGAAACTCGGTCTTATCAATTTCGCCGTGAGAAAGCATATTGAAGAGAAGAACACAAACACAGCAAAAACGTCGTGCAAACCGTTCATTAACTCCGGAGAGGACCAGGTTTTGCAAACCGGACAGCACGCATATGTTAGCCGGCCGCGTAACCTATCATTAATCTCGACGAACGACGACGACGCCCGGTAGCTGGTTGGATGCTTCGCCCGTGTAGTTGCATTGTCAGTTTTCGTGTGACATTTTTTTTCTTCTCCGCCATCTTGCGCTCCGTGACATGAGGTAGCAAATCATTACGAGTCAATAAATGTGCCAATTACTATCGATGTAAGCAACGATTAGCTTCCTCGCCGTTTTTACCCACCTACTGTTCTGACGCGTCCGCGTACGACTAGCAACAATCGCGTCTTGATCGGGGGAGAATAATTTATTCCACATGCAAATGATCTTCGCACCGGGTGGACGTAGGCTCAAGCGTCGTTTTTTTATTGTTGATCATCACCCTAAACACACTAATACACAGAGAGAAGCCGGCGCGCGCAACGGAACTTCAGCCGCATATATTCTCGACCGGCAATATGTGGATGCCGAATGAGTTATGCAAATTAGACACCATACCGGCCCCGACCATATTTGCGGTGCGATTCTCTAGCCTTCTGGATCAGGTTTCGTATTTTGGGGAGCCGATCTTTATGGGGACCGGTTCCGGAACGTGACCGCGGCAGCCAGGCGTCATCTTAGCGCGGTGCGCCGGTTTCGCTGAGCGAGGAACGTGACGTTTTTTCTCCTAGTCGCGGGACACTTGAGGCACCCGGTCACTGATAACTTCGTTCAAGTCGACGACGCGCTCCAGTGAGCGATAAGGGCACGGCAGTGAACAGAAACAACACACACACACACGGCTCGCGTCTGACGAAGTCTAGGGTGGTGTGCTCTAGCACCGCTTGTCCAGCAGCGGGTGAAGAAAAAATGTTGGCACTTTGGATTTACTCCGACCTGTTTCCTGGTTTGATGAAGTGTTTAAAATCTTGTTATTGTATTTCTCCCGTCTACGACTTTGGTGGTGGGCAAACAAAGACAAGCCTGGCGTACTTTGGAGCACGGTGAAAAGATCTGCCCACTAACTTAATATACCGAGAATTATGCGCTAACGTCGCTCACTGATAAGTCCCTGCTCTAAATACACACGTGGCTTACTAGATTAGATCATCGTTTCGGACCACGTCTGGTTGGTGGCATATCTCTGCATCCAGATGGAAGCTTCAATTATTAATAGCTGGCGAACAACAGGAACGTACTTGCTTCGTACCGTTTGTAAAACCCAACTCCGCTGGAAACCGAAACTGAGCAATCGTCGACCTTGGACTTTGACGGCGTTCGGTGAAGCGGTTATCGTGCAACTTTAATAGATATCGTGGCCTACTACTTGCTGCCTCCTTACAACACACAGACGTCGGCCATCGCAGCAACCCAACATGAATTACAAAATGCGCCCGTCTTCAGTTCCTCGTTGCGTTCGATATTGGAATCGATCGCGAACGTACGTTCACAAAACGTCATTGTGCTTCGGAAACCCCAAACTCTAGCAGCCACGGGTTTGAAGGTCACCATCGCACCATCGTTTGGGGCGCGTGGGGATGCACTCGAAAATGGGTTTTAAATATTACGATGATTGTGCACACGCGAATAAACATCCGTTTGGGTTCGTTGGTGGCAGCAGAAGAGGAAAACGGCAGCCAAAAAGGAAAATTCAAAAACATGCTTTAAAAAATGTCGGTAATGGGAACGCGAGACGCGTAAGGAAGCTCGCACTGTGGCACGCTTTTTGTTCGATCGAACAACTACCTATGTCGTAGATGTGTGTGCATGTGTTTGTTTGAACAAGCGGAAACACTACAACCCGGCACAGCCTAAAGTTGCTGTTCGGTAGTTTGGGTAACATTGTTGCGGCTTGCTTTGTTCGCTACTAGGGAAACACAAGGTGATCTGCAAACGCTGGGCCGTATGATTGACTGGCCGGAACGGATGTATGCACCGTTTATCAGACCAGCTGTTGAAGCTGTGCCTCGGTTTGCCTCCGGACGGCTAATTTGTAACCTTCGCGTAGGTTAAACGCTGTTAACGGTGTGGAACATTATCTACCAAGCGCTTGGAACCGGATGTCATAGCAATGAACCTCTGACAGGTGCAGTGACTTGTGGCGATATTAATGATTTGCTATTGAGATCCTTTTCAAAACGGCTTGTGGAAAGCGAGAGTAGGAAAAAAAGTGAAAGTTTCGATGTAGCATACGCCATCTTTGGAGGCTTGGCAGGGCAGCTGTTTGAAACAACATCCAACAGCATCGAGCTGTTTACAAGCGTAGTGTCATCAAGTGGCGCGATTCAAGCGGTTCTAAGCAGCATTAATTACCGGGAAAGGCACTTACGTTACAGCACACAACAACAACAACGCTACGGCGTCCGCTTCCTTCTACTCGGTTTGCGAAGCAAGTTAGCCTACTTTTGTTGATCATTATCGCGTGTAGAGATCAGCCATTGATTAGCGTGTTACTGGACACTGTCTGAAAGCACGTGATTTTACAGATAGTGCAGAAATTGACTAAGTGTTTGCGTGTTTTTGTGCCTGCCATTTTCATTACAGGGGAGTGTACATGTGAGGCCTCACAAGAAGACCCCGGGGTGAGCATGATGCATCCGTGTAATCAGTGACGCGACGAACAAAACAACACTACAGACCGTGGCCGCTTCTCAAGTGGCGTAAATTGAAGGAAAACTTTTCGACAAACCTCGGTCCGCCTATTGCATTGAGCAATTGAGGTAGCGCGCGCGCGTGTGTGTGTGTTTATAAAGCAGAAGCGCAGAGATTTCACTCCTCGGGCACTCGGTGACCTCTTGCGAATGGATTCCGGCAATAGCGGCAGTGTGCCGGTGGTAGGATACTGTCTATTTGCGGCCACCAACAACGAAACCAGCAACACACAGCGGACACACACTGACAGCAGCATTACAATGATGGACGGCGTGAGCGTTTGGTCTCCTGTGGACACCACCATCCACAACGTCACACCGGCTAGCAATGGTGGCGATTGCTGCAACGAGAGCAAAGTAACCGTGAGCTTCTGTGCCAACGCCATCATGGCGGACACGGTCGAACAGCTGGTGGTGAAGGAATCCGACTGCCAGATGCAGCTAATGACGAAGCCGAGCGAGGTTGCAGTCGTGGTGGAGTAAGTAGTACCGCTTTCTTTCCTTCTAGCTCCATGACTCAGGTATAGCTCAGGTGTATCACACTGCCTTATCGTCGTTGAAAGAAGAACTCCAAGAGCGAAATCGTTATCATCGGAAGAACGCGCTCTTGACAGATGACGGCGGTCATCGGACAAGTTCATCTAGCGAATGATTCATATCTACTATTTACATACCCCATGCGAGGATGACACAGCGCGTTCGTCAGCCGATAAGTGCTTCACTTACCCAAACGGTGATAATATAGATGAAGGTTTATTTGCCACCCGTCGTGTTGCGAGTTTCTTCCCACGATTGGGACGGTATATCGATAACATTAGCTAAGCGTACCTTCGCTGCAGAATCAAAGCAGGCGAAGATTAACGTCAGCTTAACGCGCCCAGTAGTCTAACCATTATCGGCACACAGAGCAGTTAAAATGGTTGCCTTAGCAACAACGATTACCCTGATCGATGTACTTTATCTCAAGCGACTCTGACGGCAGGGTGGTACATTGCAAGATGGCTAGTTTGAGGACAAAATTAGTTAGATTGAGCTACACCCCGTCACTAGTGTGTGTGTGTTTTTGATTGACAATCCCACCTAATGGTTCTGTCCGTGTCCTATCTTTAGCACCCCGAACAATCGTGTCCGCATGGCGCTCGGTGTCCTGATCCGGTTGATGCTACCGCTCACGCACGGTGTCGCACGTGGCTGGAAGGGGCTCCGCGGACTCAGCGTGCTGGCGATGCTCCGGAAGGTACGCGAAAGCCACGGTCTCCTGACAACGCTGTTCGCCGTGGCGGCAAACACCGTCTCGATGAGTCTGTCCTCGGTGCAGGGTAAGTAAAACCACGTTGGACGGAAATAAAACACAAAAAAGCTGACGTCCGCACGCTGCCAGGCACTTCCCAACAGCACGGAACACGTGCCCCGGGTGCCAACGATTCACGCGGACCACCCTCCCTCCCCGCGGCGTTGCACATGTGCATTACAAATTAAAGAGCAAAATGTTTTTTACTACCCCGTTGTTCATGTCAATAACCCCATCCCATCGCTGGTGACAACAACATCGGCCGGTTTATTTGCGATCAGTTTATTTTCCGCCTAATGGCTGCCGTTACACCGTCGTCACGGTCGCCATCACTGCTTCTTGGACCATTCCGAGCGCATTTCGGTAAATCCCTCGCGTAGCTGCGGCCAGACCGACTCCCGGAGCTTGCTGGTGGCGTTGAAATGGTTGAAATGGTTGTTCAAATGCGCCTTCAGCTTCTCGAAGTCCTGGGATTGCTCAGGTTTGGCGAAGCTCTTGCGTAGCTGACTGAAGAACGATTCTCGCAGCTTCGACGTAGCGTTGAACTGGGTGAACGTGGTGTTCAACCGGCCCACCAGCTTCTTTAAGTCGCCATTCGCTGGTGTTGGTTGTTGCGTGGCACGTGCGCTGGATGTATCGATGCTGAGAGCGATCGCAGCGATCGCGGCGACGGACAAAAGCAGAACGGGGATTTGGCGGGTCATGGCGTGACTTCGAACAGGCTGTGTAGAACCGAAAGTTGTAGCTTCCACAGTGTAACCATCGGCTTTATATAACGGTGCGAATTACCGATTGATTAGCACTAATGGACTAACATAGGTTTCCAATGGAATAAAAAAATGGGATTTTAATGTCCCTTGAATGTGAATATGATACGAATATGTAATACATGCTTTTTATCATTGAATGGTAGTGAATAGTGTTTGATGTAGCTTCCTTTGTGCACAACTAAACCACAGGAAACTTCCCGCAAAAAAACACTTCAGGATACCTCTTGAAAGGGGTTTCTCCTGTTATCTTATCGCACGTACACGAATCAAATTCTTTGCTCAAGTGGCTAACACCCACGGACCGTCGTTCGCAATCGATATAGTTTTATGTAAACGGTGCAGAATGCGCTGGAACGCGTCATCATCCTTCGCGTCTTTGCGTGCAGCGGTGCCGATGACTACGATTGCGTAGCTCCAATCGATTGAATCGCACGCAAACCTCGCCGACTCCTTTGCGAACGCTTGGAACTTGGATAAAAATAATTTCCAATCCAATTAGGATCCGCGCGCGGCGCTCGCGGACTCACACGCAAAAGCAGAAGGATCTGAGTTCGTAGTGTCCGGCGGTTTGTGTGACGGTTGCTCTCGCACGGCAAACCCGACCACATTCGCTCGTGTACCGCCGATCGGTTATGGTTCTGTGTTCAACGATAACGATCCCACTCGTCAGCGGGACGGACGATGGCTGGGTATCGTTTGAAAGTCTGGGCAGTCAGCCGCTGTCATCCTGTCTCACCTGGATCCTGTTCCTCGTTCTAGTGGCCCACCGTATCGATCCGCTGCTACGGGTAATCAAGCTGCGAAAGGATTCCACCACCACCACCAGTGCGATCAAGGCAGGATCTCAGACAACGCTTCACCCTAGCACGCAGCTAGCAGCGCTTCGTGTACCGCGCCATCTGCCGGAGCGGTGTGTTGATTTGGTGGTGCTCGCCGAACCCCCGCCCGGCGAACCGATCCGTGCCGATATCGTGCTCATCCACGGTTTGCACGGTTCGCTCGTCAACACCTGGAAGCAAGGACTGTGGAATAGCGAAGGACGCCTGGTGAACTTCGAACGTCCACCGAAACCACCACTGAGGCCACCGAAGCGGCAGCGTCACTCGCGGGCAAACCTGTTCGCACCTCCGCACGTATCGAAGCGGCCAAAGTTTGACTCCTCCAGCGAGGATCCCGCTGCGGGACCGCAGCAACCCGAACACGACCCGTTCGATGAGTCACGGTCCACTTCGTACGAGTTTGCCCACCGGCGCTATACGTACGAATGTGGCGAACCGGACGAGGTACATTTCGCGGACGACGTCGAGTACAGTTTTCCCACGTTCCGATTGCGCATCGAGGAAGAGGGCCAGCGGCCACCGACAGCGATTGACGATAATGGCATACCTGCGGCGGAATCTACCACCGGAGCGAAACGGAAGCTTCCGAAGCCGGCCAAGGATGCGAACTGGTCGCCCTGTTGGCCGGGCGATTGGCTACCACTGGACTGTCCCGGTGTGCGCGTGATCGCCGTCAACTACACCACCGACCCGTACCTTTGGCGTCCGGTTTGGATCACCAAAAGAAATCGGTAGGTAACTAGATCGCTGCGTTTGAGGCGAAACCGCTTCTCTTTCTAACCTAACTTTCTGACGCACCGTTTCCGCAGATCAAGCCTGGTGGATCGTGCCCGGGAGATGAGCGATCTCCTCATCGCCAAAGGCGTCGGTCGGGGCCACCCGATCGTTTGGGTTGGCCACTCGAAGGGAGGCATCTTCATCAAGCAGATCCTGGTGGACGCGTGGGAAAGCGGACGTCCAGCGGCCGAACCACTGTGGCGTTCGTCGCGCGGTACGTTCTTCTACTCCGTCCCGCACCGTGGTTCACCGCTGGCGGACTTCAATCTGCCGCTGCTGCGCCAATCGGTGGAGCTGCTGGAAATACAGAAAAGTGAGTGTGTTATAGGTTGGGGGTGAGAAAGTCTGTTCACTGAAGAACTAACCTTATTGTCGGCTTGCAGATTGTTCAAGTATTCTCGAGCTGCACAGTCGCTTCGTGGCCCTGTACCACAGTGGTCAGCTGAAGATTGATGTGTTTAGCTTCGTCGAGACGGCCATGACGCTGATGTCCGTGCTGTATTTGCGCATCGTCGGGATCGATTCAGCGGGTGAGTGTACGCAAGAAGTGACATCAATTTTCCTGAAGGGAGGGAAAGATAGTAAGAATCTTGCTGGTTCCGTTTCTCTTTCAGATCCCGGCATCGGCGAGGTGTGCGGGGTGCATCTGGATCATCGGGAAATATGCAAACCCCGCAGCCGTAGCTGCATTCTCTACACCGAGCTGGTCAAAATGATCAACCGCGTGAGCTGAAGCCAAAGAGAGAGAGAGAGAGAGAGAGACAGAGAGACCCGAGGCCTGCGGGAACCACTTACAGGAGGGAGCCATGTGTACATAGGGGGCAGCCGATAGGACGACACGAGCCGTGCCGAGTCGTTGGAGCACGCTACAAATGTACCCCGCGGAATGTTAAGCCAGACCAGCCGCAGAATATCCTTCACTCGATAGAAGGAACGCTCGATATTTGTTTTAAAATATGTTTCCACCCTTTTCATCGCGTTTTGTTGCAGCATTCCGCTGCTGGCATTCTTGTTACCATAAGTAGCTAGTAGGACATGCTAGGGATGGATCGACCTCCGTCAACAAATTAGCACCTCTGAGCTACAAACCGCATGGTCAAAAGCAACGAGAGACAATAGTGTGTAGTGTTACGATATGAGATTAGTGCCCCCGTGTTGTTGTACTCGTTTACGTTTCTGTTTCGTTTATTAGTTTCTTTATTTTCGATAATATTAGCATTGTTTTTTTTTTGTCACGTGGAAACATAGCTATCTCGCGGGTCCATTTAGCCTGCTAGAGGCAGTGACCGCAAAACCCTTTAGTTGGTAGGTTTTGAATTTCGCATCCAGTGCGTTGTTGTGCCCACGCAGCGTTTCGTTATACGTACGATAGGTGGTAGCAAAGCTACCCTAACGCCCGCCCGGGAACGAGAAAGGAGGAAGGGCAAACGTAAGCCAGATACTACTTTGTGATAACCGTTTAAGTACTAGGATGAGTGAAAGATAGGCTAGAGTTTACAGTGAGCGTCATTCGCATGCAAGAAAAGGGGTGATCAATTTGCTCACAAATAAATATGGCGATCGATGGCCAGATAAGACACGATCAATGACCGGAAAAAGAGTTCGTGAATTGAGCTGCCGATTTTCCGAACAACGTACCTACCAACTTGCTAAAATCGTTTCGGAGAGATGAAGGGGAAACTAACCTCAAATTGAGGTAAGTAGTGTTAGTCATTTCCAAGTCAATGTTTTTTACATACCTTAAAAATTGAATCGTTCCATTCACTAGAAACATTTAACTCATTCATTCCCTCTTCCCCAGTGCGAACATCGCAAATCCAGACCCGATCGTTTCACTGTTTTTTTTTCATTCACTTTTTAAAAAACCCCAAAGAAACATCAAGCAAATTATCGTATCAAATTTCGATTTGTTTTATTGCAAAAATACTTTCACGGTGTAAATCGTTGTGTAATGCTGTGTAACAATTCCATATAGACTCTGCACAAAACATAGAAAACCGGCAATAAATAATCTAACTACTTAATAAAAGAGGAGGTGCCTGCTTCTGATGGGCTACGTAGCTCAAAAGGCAATTAAATAACTTAGCAAAAGAAAAAAACGCATCACATTACTACATCGAAACAAATGCGATGTCGTCGTCAACAATTGGGAAGGATTCCCTCCTGGGATAATCCACCGTACCAAGGCGAGGCGTGGTGATTTGTGGTAACTCTTTTTCCGGCGTTCGTTGGGTTGCATTTAGAGAAACACCCTCATCAGCTGGTCAAACTGTTTGAGCTGAGTGAAAAGTTCCGACAGTGCGGACGTTGTCGTTGTGCTGGAGCTTTTCTTTGTGCCATGGAGAATGTGCTGGTGTTGCTGTTGGTGTGTCGGGGAAGCGTTAGCGGCCACCTGTGGCACTTCCGCTCCCGTTTGTCGCATTGCGTCCTGAATCGCACCGACTAGCCGCTGGTAAAGGAACGACTGCCGGCACATCGGTTTGCTGAGATTGAGATGGTCCTCGCTGGTGAGATAGAAGTCGCCCGCATCGATGCGGGCCGAACTTTCCGGCACGACGTGGATCGCGAGCTTGAACGAGGTCAGCACGGTCGGGCGACCCTCGCAGAGGGTAATAATTTCCGGCTTCCGCGGTCCAATCGTATCGATCGAGCGGAGGAACGTTTTGTTTAGATGCAGCAGTTGGGTCGAATTTTCCTCCAGCTCCTGCACTTCCACCGATGGCCAGACCAGAGCGGACGTGTGTTGCTTCAACTTTGCCACTCCACTGCCCCGGTGCGGTGTGCCGAGGAACATCACAACTCGGGAGTTCTCCGCGATGCGGCGCACCCGCGGATTCGGGCTTTCCAGTGCCTGCACCATGATGCTCTTGATCAGCAGACCGCCCATCGAATGGCCCACCCAGATGACGGGCCGATCCTGACCGACGTCCGAGGTGGCAAGCTTCTCCAGGAACTCGGCGGCCCGCTTCTGCAGCTTGCCGTCGTACTTCTCGCAGGGGCATCCGGTCGCGGACCATTGTGAGAGCGAGGAATCGTAATCGAGACCGAGGACTCGAATGCGCGGGAAATCCTTCGGCAGCCACTCCATCGGCCAGCAGAACGATCGCTGACCGGATTCGAGCGGTTCCTGCAGCCACTGGTCACCCTGGACGCTGCAGGACGCACCGCCCATCGTAGCGGAACGTTTGCGGTCGTCCTCATCGGCCACGAGCGGGACATCCGGGTAGACGACGGTCCAGTCGGAACCGAGCGGTTCCTCCTGTTGCAGTGCTTCAATTAGCTCTTTGGTTTCGGTATCACTGATCGACGGATCTCGCGGCACGAATGTGGTTGGCTCCTGGAACGTAAGGAGTTCGTCCTTGTACGCCGTAATGCCCTCTGCAATTGGAGAAAGGAAGCATTGGATGAGTGCGCCGTTGGTATAGTGAAAGAGGCTTCAAAACATAAACAAGCGTCGAACCGTCGTTTGAGCAGTGAGTTCGTTGAAAGTGAATATTTGTATGTATCCTTATTGCCGAACAGCTGTTTAACAGCATTAACCAACTATCAGTAAGCAGTTTTTGATCAAAATATACTGATTAAAATTTTAACTAATAGCTGATTTACCGTCAAACATCTTTCCAGCGAGATTCAAGCATCATTTTCAAACTTTCGTTTGTACCAGTTTGTCCAAAATTATTTATACCGAAAAAAAACCAACACAAGCTACATGACCGAACACGATAACACAAATGAGCAATAATACGGACAACGAAGCGGCGGATTGGAAAGGTGGAAGAGCGTAGCACCCTTTTCGCTAACGCTTACCTTCAACCCGATCCACCGGGCACTCCTCGAAGGAGGACTTTTTGGCGGACCAACTTTGGTACCAGCGGTGACGGGGCGGTGTCGTAGCATGCGTTTGATCCAATCGGTCCATGGTCGAGTGGTTGGTAGTGAAGGACGAGGACGACGACAACGACGACGACGATGATGTTGTGGACACTAAATGAACGTCTTTATGTTTCTTACCTAGCAGACTGGCAGCCTGTGGCTTGAGATCCTTCTGACGCCACGTGACAAACACTCCACCTGGGGGGGAAGAGGAAATATGGAGAAGAAAAAGAGAAGTTTAGTAAGGCACTTCAGCTTGGCGTAGTTAAAGGTTAGAATTTGAATGAGTCATAAATGAGTTTCAAATCGTTTTAAAATTTCAACCATATCAAAAACGCTAATTTTAGTTTGTTTCACAACCACCTTCGATCAGTGGCGCCCTCTCGTGGCGGGTGGCAGAAGTAAAGTATGTTATATTGCAAGTTTGATTATTTTCTTGCTTACAGTTCCTAATTCGCAACTCACCTAGCAGTCCATGCACGAAAACAACATCCAATGCCGGTTTCGCTTGCTGGCGGCCGCGCGGATGCAGCGGATACACCTTCGGCGCGTACCGGAACCCATTCGGATCGTCCTGATCGAGGTTCTCCAGCGTTAGGTCGGCCGTCACCTGCATGCGCATATCCACATCGCGCTTCCATCGCGCCAGGATCCCAATCCAGCCGCTAGCGTAGAATTCGTATCCCAGACCTGGGCAGGCGGAAAGATTCGCCACCAGCCGGCTGATCAACAATTTCATGTCGATATCGCCCCGGAACAGTTTCTCCGCTTCGAGCAACATCAGCAGTCCACCGGCGTCGACAATTCGGCGGCAGTGCTGCGTACCCTCGGCTCCAACCAATCCGGTCAGATGTACCAAGGCACTAAGGGATTGCTTCAACTGATCGTACTCAAACCGCGAAGGCGACATTTGGTACGTGACCTCATCGCCGTCTGGTTCGCGGATATGGCCGGAGCTGCCGAACGTTTGCTCGAGCGCGTACGCGGCACACCGGTGCGGGGAAAGTAGCTCCAGCAGTGATTTCATATCGACCAGTACCTCGCGCATCTGCCGTTCGACACCATAATGGCGCGGAGGTAGAAACCAGCGTGTGTCGCAGTTGGAGCGCGCCAGGGAAATCGCTGTCCGGTAGTCGCATAGCTGGGCGAGATGTCGAAAATCCCAATCTAAGGAGAAGTTGAAAAAAATT